>JADRCC010553327.1:0-28595 GCA_019843855.1 Hylomyscus alleni
AAGGAAGGAAGCAAGGAAGGAAAATAGAAGTCACTTGCTAAGAAGGGAGATTCTGAAAGACCATCAATATTTTGAGTGTTCAAATAAGTCCTCATGAGCTGCCATATGAGTGACTAGGCTCATTGTCTATGCTGTACAAGCCCACACATCCTGCCCTTGTCCTCACCCATACCCACCCACAGGCAGGCAAGTCCACTAGGGCCATTCCACACATTTCTAGCATGCTCTCAAGGGGCAGTGGTGTAATTCCTAGGATCAGCTGCATAGGAGGCAGGAAAGCCGGTGAGTGTCAGCCATTAGTTAACGTGATACCCACCTCCCTTCATTCAGAGCTGGCCTTTCAGAGACAGGCAGAATCAAAGGAAATGACTGCACTCCAAGTTCTGGAGATGTTAATGAGCACAGCAATTAGCATAAGCATGATCCTGACATGTATGGAAATTCTTTATACAGAGAAGTCTCCAATGGTGGGCCCAAGAGAAGGCTGGGGGGGGGGGTCCACCATACTGTGACAGGAGGAACCACCCAGGCTCTAACCATGTGGGGCCAATTCGTTGAGGGAAAAAAAATCCCAATTCACACTTCTTGGCCTTCAAGATCTAGGTTAAAAAAAAAAAAAAGAAAAAAGACCACAGCCTCTGACAAATGTAATGGGGAAATAATTCCTTGGAATCTGTGAATTTGCTTAGATGGGAAAGAGGCAAGTCAGGTAATCCTTAAGTGACCCCAAGTGGTAAAAATACACCAGCACATGTGTTCAGACCTTTGTGGGTATTCACAGCGTGACACTAGCGCCACCTAGTGTACCCTACTGGGAAATGAGCCACAAATTCACACACCCTGACTCTGGTCGCCTCCATTATCACATGGGTTTTATACTGCACTGTTTTCTTGGTGCTGGGTTGTGAGCCAATAGGAGTGGGAAAACGAGTAACAATTTATGGATGGACACACATTACAAGATTTGTTATTACAGCCTACAGCACTAATACCAATATTTTAAGTAAACAGTATGTAATGATACGGATATGATCCAATTTCTCCAAATTGCCTGGCTTTTAAGTGCCAAACAAAATATCTCAAACTGTAGTCTGACACTGTAAGCTGGTTCTCACTCAAGCACATCTAAGAGTTCTTTAGCAAGCTCTTGTAAGTCTGACTGCTGCTAAGCATGTAATTTCATGAACTTTGAATGGCTTCTATAGAGCTTTCTTGCTAGACCCCCTCTGCAATAATTCCCTCACAGTACAGGGTCCGAACCAGTTCCTACCACTCCAGTACCACTTCGTCTAAACAGAGAATTGCCCCTTTTGTATCTAGTCATACTTTAGGTAGCTAACATTTGAGAGCATCCAGGGAGTCACAATATGTGGGAAAGGAAAAGCCAAACTCATGATGGACATCACTACTCCAACATTCAAGTAGTAGTCTTTCTCCTCTTCTAACCAGTTTTCTACCCAGGTCTCTACAGAACCCTGACTGCACACACACATGCACAACACGCATGCATGCCTGGGGATGAAGCAGGCTCCACTTAAAGCAGCTTGCTAACATCACCTGGACACCCAAGGCCTACGCCATCCCGAGCAGTCAAAGCACAGTTCCCAGAGGCAAGGCACCAACCCTGCCTTTCATTTAAAGACTCTGGTTGCCATGTCCTTTGAGTCATTTTAGGGTAAAAATTTTGCCATGAGAACGAAAGCTCTGAGAGCTACTTGCGTGTTTCTCCAAAGGTCCCTTGGCAATCTCAGTTGGCTAAAATGCAGATATTCTGGGTCCTGCCCTTGAACTAACAAGACTCTGAAATACATAGGCTAAAGAGAAGTCTGCAACTATTATTGGGTTCCAATGCAGACCTCCTAGATTCTAAAATCTTCCAGATTTCTCTCAACAGTTTAACCAGAGTGGACTATCAGAAACAAAGTAACTAAAGCTTTAAAGGATTTTAAATGAATCTAAAACAAGTGGACCAACCCCTATAGAGCGCTATCTCCCCCTACCTGGAGAAGAACCCTATAAATCCATCCTTTCCCCCACCCCCTGCAGGAACTCCCTTTAGTTCCTCTCTTGAAAGGTGTCCTCCACAATAGCAAATGGTAACCCTCCCTTCCTTCCTGTACCATTACATTTTTGTGCGAATATTCCCTCCTCCACTCCCACAAAATCAGGTCACTTCGGGATTGCTACTTGTGCTTTGGAAAGTACCATTATCTAGTCAAATGATAAGAAATCTGCCCCCAGTTCCCTTGTGCATTTATATACTTTTATCCCCCCTTCATTTCATGTATCTCATTCAAATGGCAATGAAGCACATAACTTCTCTGTAAGTCAACACAAGGTAAGGAATGTGACTAAACGGTTTTGCCCATTTCCAACTGGCCAGGAACCAATTCTTTCCTTTCTTTTTAAATCTAGAGCAGACTGAGTCATTGCCACATAGTTCTACCTTGAAAAGGGGGAAAAAGAAAAAGAAAAAAAAAAAAGAAAAAGAAAAAAGACTGACTTCAAACTTAGAATTTATAACCCACAGGTGGGGTAGGAAGGGTGGTGGTGGCAGCCACAGGGAGGGAGCAGGGTCCGGAGTCAAGTGGGAAGAGCTTCCTGTCTGCTTCTCACTAGCATTGATCTTCACTCTATAAACACACAGCAAGGTTTAGGTCCAGCAAGTTCTATTTTGGTTCACAGCATATATTTCACAGGACTCCCTGGGTTGCTAATGTGGCACAGCCCTTTCAGAAAGTAGTCTGGCACTGGCAGTCCTGAAAAATACCCAGTGTTCATAGTCTTCAGTGTTTAAGATAACATTCTAAGAAGGTACACACTGCAGCACTGTACATAATACAAGGACAATGGAAGTATTGTAAATAACAAGAGACACGGTACGGGTGCCTCTCATCTACTGAACTTTTGCAGAATGCCTGCTGAATAATGCAAATTCTTTTTATTTTCATGAAGGAACCACAGCTTAGAGAAGCTAGTGACCTTGCCTTCCGACCTACTGAAAGCATGGGTTCATGCGGATTCCATCCAGGCCACTGTGAATGAAGCTCACATGCCTTTAAGTTCTGCTCAGTGCTCATCAGCATCAGGGGAACATTATGACATAAATCATCACCATGCCTCAATGGCTGTTACAAGCATATTAGGAGTGGAAATACACCCCAGTTCCCCAAGCACAGGGGTGGCCCTCACAATCAAAGCCTGAAGCCGGTGGCTAAGACCACACCCATTGCACACTGAAGTGGAGTGAGCCATAGCATTTGTTTAGAGAGGAGATTGACCCAGATCTGTGAGCAGCAATTCAGTTCCTGTAGAATTTAAAAAACAAGGGACAATAAGGAAGCTGAGTCAGAAACACTATCATTTACAAGTTAATATTTACCATGTTCTAGCCTTTCCAGGGCCTCTCGTGCTCTGAGGCAGACGCCAAAGTTCTGTGACCAAGATCTGACCATGCAGCAGCTCAGATAAGATCCCGTTACAGTACTAGACAATTCACGGAGAATGGACAGCTATTTCCTAGGGTCAGCCAGGCCCCTTACCAGGTCTTTCTGCCATTTCCCGAGTGTCACACTAAAGTAATGGTATCTACTGGCTCACTAGTACTGTGCCCATGGTCCAGGCCAAGTGAGGGGAAGGACAGAAGGAGGCACAGAAGTGAGAACCATTCTTCTTACTCACACCCCACTAATGAGATGCTGGGAAGGAGACCCTAGAAAGACTCAGGAGTTCCTATTTCTAAAAGGGAAAAGGATGCAGTAGCATTTCTCAGGCTCAGTCACTAATGGCAAGCAGGCTTAATGAATGGCTCACAGGCTTGCCACTGGCACGAACACTAGGTAGGAGAGCATTAGGGGAGGCGGGAAAAGAGACAGCAGGTCAGGTCAGGTCTCCAAACTGCACACTCCACACATGGACATCCATCCCCGCAAGCCCCCAGCTTGGGTCTGTTTACATGAAGCTTTCTCCTGCAACAGCTCAGTTAGACAGCAACCTGAACCACTCCTCAGCTGTCACTCAGTTCAAGTCAGCGTTGCTCTTAGCTGCCCAGTCACTATTGTGTTCAAAGGTGGTTCAGAGAGCAAACAACGAAACCAAGGAATTCCAGGTCTGTTTGCAGTCCTATTAACCAGTAGCTCACTGAGTCCAGACCTTACTCCTACAAAACAAGCCTTAACAAGAGCATCAGGTAGATTATTTCTGGCTCTTAGTATTTAACCAATACTAAGTTCAGTACTGAACTTCAGTGCTATATTTGCTACTATGCACGTAAGCATCCATTTCTACCTGCAAAGAGCAGTCCTCACATGGCCATGAGATGAGACAGCAGTTCTAGGACATCTTTAAAGAAACGGGTCTAGAAGTTAACGACTGGTATTGTCAAATCACTTTGTCAGAGCTCTGGAAGGGAAGCACCAGCAGTGGTGCTCCCATTAGTGCGTGTCTGTTTCTACACCAAGTTTCCCTTGAGATTTTGCTGGACAATTTCATTGCTCTTGGGGAATCTCTAGGTAGAGAACATATCTACCCCTGAAACTACTTCCTCACCTAGGAGTCCAAAGGCACAAAAGAGCAATTCAACTGTATGTCTTGAAATTTCTCCTTGAGATATTTTAATCAAACAACAGAAATTAACTGATTTTTAGAACACAGCAAAGTCATTTTGTCCTTTTGTGAATCAACTGCAAAGACAGGTTCTTGCAAAAAAAAAAAAAAAAAAAAAAAAAAAAACCTCAGGGCCTCCTTCACTGTCACCAGCATTAGCCACCAATCCATACTGAATTTCCAAGCACCCTCCTAGTTTCCAAATTAGCCAAAAACCCTTCCACCTTGGAGTTCTTGGCTTTTGTTTTACAGCTCTCTTCCAGCTTCACAATGTACCCAGACAGCCTGAAGTATCTGAAAATCACTCCAACCTAGCATCACTCCTGTGGAAAATTTCACTCAAAGGATATTCGATCTGGGTTTCATATGGGTCCTGGGTCACAGTCATACAGCCATAAACTGTATTTCACAAGCCTACAGTGTTCTTAAAAGAACAAATATAACTTTAAAAGAAGACACAAGCCTTCATGAAAATATAGTTGTCAAATTTATTTTCATTAGGCAGCATTTTATGAAGAATTCCTAAGATCCGTGTTTCCTGACATGCGAGTTAGCAGTAATCACTCGGTTACTATAAATACTGCTGCTCAAAGCAGCACCACTGGGTTAGAGTGAAGACTACAGACTTTACGACTCCAATCCTACTCCATCTACATGAAGTCAGAAGGTTCTGAACAGCTGGTTGGGAAGGTAGCCAAGGTGGAGGAAAGATGTCTGTGCTTCCTTTTCAAGGGCAGCCAACTCTTGAACAGTAGGTGCCAGGATATCCACATGGCCTTTATAGTTTCCACCTGCAGGAACATACAAACCAGGACAATGTAAGTGGCAAGCTTGAAGCACTTGTCAGGAAGCCCTGCACTCAATTCTACCACTTCAAATACTATTCTAGCAGTAAAAACTACAACCAGACAAGTTATCTCCAGAACATTTAGCTTTAAATTTTTAAATCAAGAATTTCAATATAAATTAGTAATCAAGTTTCATTACTAGTTGCCTCAATGCCCCATCTGCCACTCCCTGAGCATACCCTGAATCAAAAGCATTTGGAAGCATTCTGGGCAACGAGAACACTGACCAAGGTTGCCACTTACATTAAAGACTTCTGACTCTGTTCAAAATCACCTATTCTATTCATTTCCTAATAATTCTTTTAAAGTTCAAGTACTCTTGATAAGAATACTTCAAGACAACCAGCTAATTTGCTGCCCCTCATTCACATACAAATCACACAATAAAACGCTGGAAGTCAAATAGTAATAAAGCACTGGAGAGCAATTAGTAGAGGATAATTAACATGCAAATAATATACTATTAGCATAATGGAACAAAATCATGATCTTCATAAACTGACATTCAAAGAGGCAAATTTAGCTACATGTGCTGGTGGATGTCTATAATCCCAGCATTCAGAAGGCTGAGGCAGGGGGATCTTGGGTCTGGGATAGAAAACACTGGGTGCAGTATGGGGAATGAGGGAGCCAGAAGAACACACTGAAACATCTGAAAGCTTACCACCAGCAGCCCTTTTTTGACCATAAGTAACTTTCCCATCAAACTCATCCACTGGAACCTTTATATCTGGCTCAACCTGGGAAATGGTACAGTTTAGGTGTTCTTCTATCTCGGAAAGTAGCTAAGAAAGAGTGAGAAAATGAAAATATTTTAGATAAAAAAATTTCACTTTGATAAGAGTTTCACTGTGATAGCATTAAATAAAACTAGGAAGCTGAATGCTTAATATAAATAGAAGCCTAGATCCCTGGAAGTGGCTCCCGAGTCACAACTTACAAAATTATTAGCCAGTTACCTTTCTCTCATCATTGACAAATAGATGAAAGTACAGAATTAACTTTTCTAGATGAATACAGTTTGTTTATCAATTTCAATAAAGTTTCTGGGGGTGTTGGCAAAGTCTTACCTGCATTTCATTGTACCAGATAGTACAGCCACCATCTTCCTTGAGTCTAGTGTTATAGCATCCCTTCCCACGGTTGCTACATACATGATACCAAACCTACATTAAAGAGAAAAGAAATATGATCATGTATAGAGATGGAAATTAAATACTGTGCTCTACATTTTTGGTTTTTTTGTTTTCTTTTTAACATTTTATTTCCTTAAAACACTAGAAAAAAAGATTATGCATTTTATCAAATGACTATTACTTGATGGCTCATTGAATAGATCTGGGTTATTCCAGCAATAATACAAAAAGATGTGGGTTAAAGAAATTCTCAAACCAAAACAAACCCATAAACTGATACTATAGCCTGATGTTCAAAGAAGTGCATGTCGTTAGGTGTGGTGCTACCTGCCTGTAAGCCTGGCACTCAGGCTAAGGCGGGGGGGGGGGGGTCAAGTTTGAGGCCAGTCTGGATTACAAAAGGGTGAGCATAGAGAGAGGATAAATTTTGGAGAATGTTAAATCAAAATTAATATTTTAAAAAGTCTGTTTATGATGGGTAGTGGTGGCGCATGCTTTTAATCTCAACACTTGGGAGGCAGAGGCCAGCCTGGTCTACAGAGTGAGTTCCAGGAAAGCCAAGGCTACACAGAGAAACCTTGTCTTGAAAAACCAAAAAACCAAAAACCAAAAACCAAACCAAACCAAACCAAACCAAAAAGTCTTTATATCCAAAGAAAAATAAGGCACATAGGGGATGCATGCACATAAATTTGAGAAAAAAAATGCATAGGAGACCTTATAAAAGTTTTTCTATAAACCATAATTATATATTTAAAAAAACTATATCACCCTCTAAGAGTCCTATGGTATCATACTACAGTATTTAAATAGTTTTCGCTGAAAAAACTATATTAGGGCTATTAGGAATATCATATTTTGTTCCTTTCTTTGTAAACCACATGCTATTATTTGAGTATTCAATCCATACAGAAAGAAGAAATCCTATAAAATGTTCACTTCCACTTGTGACTGATTCCAATTTCAATGGGGAAAGCTAACTGCTTTTACTTCCCATATCAAAATGTAACTCACAATGACTCTAACAGAGACCACAAAGATTACCTTTTCCTTCTCTGTTGCCACCAGGGAAATAGCCAGGCCCATCCTGAAAGATTTCAAAGCTTGCATTAGACCTTATTTCTGAAACATAGGAGCTCAAAGGGGGAAGAATTTGAGCAGTACCTTTCAGCTCGTCCCACTCTGCCAATCCGGTGCACATAATTCTGCTTTTCATCAGGCAGGGTGACGTTTATGACTGCAAATGAAGACAATGGTTAACAGCTGAAATTTGTTTGTAAAGTCAGTGTGTTAAGTAGAAAGTTTCTTCTTACCATAAGGAACACCATGGATATCAATTCCTCTAGCAGCTACATCTGTGCAAATCAAGAATCTTACGTCTCCTTTCTAAGAGAACCAAGACAAGG
Source organism: Hylomyscus alleni (assembly GCA_019843855.1). Taxonomy (NCBI): domain Eukaryota; kingdom Metazoa; phylum Chordata; class Mammalia; order Rodentia; family Muridae; genus Hylomyscus; species Hylomyscus alleni. Next base: position 7,996 of record JADRCC010553327.1, read on the forward strand.
AGGTGTCTGTCAGTAAATGCATAAAACATAAAAACAAACACTCCACTAAGAAAGTTAAATGTTAAAATGTTAAAAGTTAAAGTTCAGATTACCTGTATGGATATAATAATCTACTGGACCAAATCCTGCAGTTTGACTCTATGATCTGCTGAGACATGCTATTCATGGTTGTACTATTTTTCTTATACCAGTGTTTTAAGGCACTGCTAAACTCAGGCTTTATCTTTTAGTCTTTAGAAATATCTTTAGAACACCAAAAATATATAATAGAACAGAACACAGAAACATAAGTGTTGTCTTTATTTTTACACTAAAATAAACCTAGGGAGTGGGGAGATGGTTCATTTCCCATAGGAGTGCTTAAGAGCACTGACTGTTCTTCCAGAGGATCTGGGTTCCATTCTGAACACCTATATAGTACTAACAATCTGCAATGCCACCAGTTCCAGAGGATTCAACACCCTCTTCTGACCTTTGTGGGCACTAAAAACACATAGTACAGGCAACACACCCATAAGCATGAAGAAGAAGAAAAAGGAGGAGGAGGAAGAGGAGGAGGTGGCAGCAGCAGTAGGAAATAAGCCCCTAGAGCTTACAACAAAGGAAATACAAATTAGCCCTTTGGATGCCTTTGTGCAGAAGAACGTTAAGATTTGGAGGTGAGAGATGCATACTGACTCTAGGTCTAGTGTAATTCCCAGGACAAATGGCAGTGAACTTGGTGAAATGAAGTCAAGAACATTACTGATACACAGCATGGAAGCATACATAATATAAGCCTGACATGTACCACTTTTTTCCAAATGCTGGGAAAAAAAAAAAAACAAAAAAAACACCTATCCTATACATGGCATAAACACTCTGAAATGTTGGTGTGAAGAAACTACTGATAATAGTTCTAAATGGCTGAGAACGACTACACACACCCAGGGCTCGGAAGGCCTTTGGCATGCGAGCCCCTGGAAGGGTGCACTCTAACAGTCATAAAGCCAGGCATATCTGCTTCCACACTACCACATTCTAATGATCATCCTCATTTCGTAACAAAGTGAATTCTCTACAAGTATTTGTGCACTTTCCAAAAAGGTTCACAGACATGGTTTACCTAATCCCATACTTCTAGAAAGTGTCTACCTGACAAAACTATGTATGTATGAATGTACATACCTATGTCAGGCAAAGAATACTTTGTTGAGCATACTATAAGGGAGCAGTGGACGTGGACTACCTGACAGGGTACATGAAATTCGTTATCTGACTGTCAAAGATGACTAATTCCTGCCACAATGTACAGATAAGCGTAAAATGCTTTAAGTCTCTAGGAAAAGAACTGTTTTAATGATATTAAGTGGCATAAGGAACTCTATAGTCAGCCCCTTTAAATAATAAGGAAATGGCACATTGTACCTTAAATCGTTCCAAGTTTTGCTTTCTCTCATGAGGCTTTCTGTCCCCATGAAGACACACACATGAGAATTGGTGTCCTTTTTTATCAGGTCCTAGGAAAAAGCACATTTAACATCTGACCTTGAAATGCACTATGCCAACTATAAAAACACATGTCTATAAAAATCTATACTCCAATTTGGCACAAATGAAGGTAATAAACTTTCTGAAACAGGCAAAATGCCATTAAAATAAATTCCATGAAAGGCTGGGGAGATGACTCAGGTAGTGTAAGCATGGAGATAGAGCTCAGATTCTCAGCACCCACGTAAACGCTGGGCAGTGTTGGCGTCTTTAACCCCAGCATTTGGCTCTGTCAATGTTGGGTTTGACAGGTGGCCAGCAAGCCTAGCTGAATCTCTCAGCTCCAGGTTCTATGAGAGTGTCTCAAAAAGTAAAGTGGAAAGTAATAAGGAAGACAGCTCTGACCTCCACAGGCATGTGTTCAAATCCTCACAGACACACACAAACTCCAGAAAACATTAACAATGATTTGCTTTTAAGAGAATTCTAAATTCTATCAAACTTCTGTATTAACTTTCCAAGGAGTTGAGTTTAGAGGCATGCCCCACCATGCCCAGCTTACTGTCCAACTTTATAAAAGAATGTATAGCCCTTCAACAGAGACGTCTTTACTGCTTAATATTCTCAACAACAAATCAGAGTACTTAGGTATGTTCCACAGCCTTGCCAAGCTTGGTGTTTCATTTTTGAATATAAAGTAAGCACTTCTATACCAACTAAGAATATTTCTATATTTCATAAGAAACATAAAGTCACCTAAACATAAAAAACATCTAATGTGAAATATACCACTTCCATTCTAATGTCTAGTCTACCTGTACAGAAATGTATTGACTTGTATAGACCTTGGGTCAAGTTAATTTTAGTGTGGAATGTTTTATTTATTTGCAAAGTTTGGGTCATTCTATTTTCACCATGGTAGTGCTCCTTTATTTCTACTAATATGCTTGTTTATGGTCTACTTCATCTCTTATTAGAGCTTTAGATTAGTATTTCACCATATGTGTTTATATTTGTGCTAACCTAATATTAAAATTTGAAGTATCATCACTAGCATAATAGAATATGTATCTTGCGAATCAGCAAATGGTTTTAAAGATCTTCCTTGGGTTTTTGCTATGTTGTTTTTAACAGCATATACCTAACACATATCTAGATTAATACTCTATGTGACCTTAGCAGAAGATTTCACTCACACTTAAATATACTCAGGTGGTTATTCTGTGATTCCTAAGATCTATTTTTTCCCCCAAGACTAGAAATGGAAGAAGTCTTACTCATACCAGGTTAAGTTCCACCACTGAGCTATATCCCCAGCTCTTAGGTTTTGAGATCGTATCTCACTGTGCAGCTCAGGCTGACCTAACTTGGCATGTGACTTAGTGACCTCACCATCCTCCAACCTCTGCCTCCCCAGTGCTGAGACTACAGATGTGTACCACAATGCCTGGCTTCTTCCTTCCTTCCTTTATTTAGGGTTTTTCCCTTATTCCCTTTTTCCTATTTACCAGTTTAGAAAATACACATTCTAATATTTTAGTCATTACACTCCAGAGTTTAGTATTAATCAGTAATCTAGATCTATGGCATTAGAATCCTGTGATTCAGGTTCACTCGAATAACGACTGTAGCACTGTGGAAGTTCTCACGTTTATTCCAGGGCTTATCCATAGAAAAGTATGGATAGAAAGATAGGTTACAAGGTGCCATCACTGCTTTAAACTCTGTGCACACATTCTAGCTTTTATCAACGTGGGAGTAATAATCTACGAAATGAAGAAATAAGTGAGGACAAACTTACCTCCTCCTTGCTGCATAAAGTACTGCTCCAAGTTATCACAGTCAATTTTAGTTCTACAGAAGATAATTGCTTGATCCATCTTGTGTTCCTTGATTGCTCGGACAGCATATTCCCCCTTCAGTATTTTAATAGCTTCAGACCACATCTCTTGATTACCATAGCAACAGAAAAAGCAAAAGAATGTCAATTTGAAGCTGTCATGAGCACACATTACCAGTCAGAAATATTGCTTAACTCTAAAAATCCCTGCAATACTATCCACAAGGCACAGTATGAGAGTGAGATAGTTAATTCATTGCTTCATTTATTTTGGTTCTGTCAATGTCTTATACGCTATTTTTGGGCCTCGGCCTCTCTCTCATAAATACACACACATACACACACACACACACACACACACACAAACACACACACACATATACACAAGCATGCAACACACAGGCACACACACGCAGACATACAACCAAGAGCCATGTACACCAAAACTTGGTACTTTCCTCTCAAGTATTAGTTATAATTTGTCTGTCCTGCATTAACTTTCATTTATGCTTAAGATCTAATTATAGGATCATCTTAACCCTTCTTAAGGAAATTAATAAATCTAACCTATCTAACACCACTCCACAGAATGAAAACCTGGTTAGCAGCTTTTCAGTCATGTTCCCCAAATCTCTTTACTGGGGAGTAGTGTTATTCTTGTTTCTCCTCTGCTGATTGATACTTGCTTTTAAACCAACCTATTTCTAAAGGTTCTCTGGTTGTCTCCAACTGTAGCAGAGTAAGCAGAAGGTTTACAAAGCTATCATCACAGTAAAAGCTGGTATTTTATACAATGCACTCCCTAACCATGGGTTAACAGTTTGTGCCTAACTAGCAGTTTTTCTACTTCAACAGGAAAAGTGAGTATGGATCGTGTTGATCTAGTGTTACACATAAAACCGATTTCTAAGGAATTTGAAACAAGATTTCAGTCAATCCACCTTTGAGACCAAAGTCAAACTGCTCCCTGAATTCAACCAAAAAGTAAAAGCACTCTGACCTCTTCTAAGGACCCACTCAAGACACCGGACATCAGGCATGCAGTTGAATCACTCACTGAGGTTCTAGCACCTTGTATCCTACTGTATCTTCATACAATTTTGAAGTGTTATGGACATGAAGGAAATTGTCTGCTAGGCTATCTTCACTGCACTGAGACTAATGGTAGGCTTTTTCAGAACTGATCAATGAGTACACAGTTTCTGTTTGAGAACAAGAAGTGCTACAGACAGTACTAAGGTTGAATAATATGTTTAATGCCCTGAATCATACACTAGAGTCAAAACAATCATAAAAACAATTAAGACATCCACACTATTTGTCTTTCATCATTTAATAAAGGCACCCAACCCCCAGCATCACTCATCCTTATTTTTCTGGAATTTCAGGGTCAATATAAATTTGACTCTAGACAAATTTGCTGGTTTTCTATGATCTACAATCAATATTCCAGAAGACTTATGATTCTGAGGCCACACAACTAACATCTAAGTTCAGTGACTGACACTGCTCCTCTAAGCTAAGTGATATGAGCTTACCCTATCTTGTGATTATTCTTACTACTTCTACTTTTCCCATTCTAACTTTGTAGGTCATATCTCACATCTTTCATGAGAACACTTGGCACAGAAACAAACCAATCATTTCCAAGATCTATATATAACCCATTCTACTCAGTCTTTCATCTTACCTGGACTGTTAGCGCCAGGTCTTGTGTTATCCTTTGCATGAACATCATCAGTCTGTTGAAAGGTAGAGAAAAAGAAGGGATGAAGATGCTAAGGAATGACTCGGCTTCAGGAGACTAGCTCACCATACAGTGCTCACACCATACAGTGCGCACACCATACAGTGCTCACACCATAGAGTGCTCACACCATACAGTGCTCACACCCCACAGTGCTCACACCCCACAGTGCTCACACCATACAGTGCTCACACCCCACAGCACTTACTCGAATGTGGTTCTTCCCTAGCCTTTCCCAGAGCTTGTCAGTTTTGGGGTTCACAGGGACAACGACATGATGCACAGTATCTGGAACAGAATCTTCTCCTTTCAAATCGACCCATGTGGGGAAATGCATTATCTTCTCAGACAGTTTCTTTACATCAAAGGAGTGCAGAGTAGCCGAGCAAACAATCACCTGGACATAGGAACGCACATTCAGACCGACTTTATAACAGTCAGCATTCTATCACACTAGCTTTTAAAAAATATGTGTTTTGTTTTGAGAATCACACTAACAATGGATGAATAGAAAGTACAGAATAGTAATCAGGTAACCTAAAACATATCTAATCCCTGCCTCCATGTAGTAACTAACAGTGTGACAGTGGCAGGCTGTCAGTCCTCACAGAAACCATGCCATCTCTCCCTCTAGGAAGGTGTTGTTTTTCGTTTTAAATCAAAGGTCACAAATGGTTATTCATCCCCTTCTCTCAAAAGTCTCTCCCTCTCAAATGCTTCCTATGGAAGGATGAGACAAGGGCAATGTTTTCAGAAATAACTACTATGAAGGTGACTAACCATCAATAGCCAATGCTACTTCCCCTTTGCACAAGAAGCAGCGCTAATATCTAGACTCTAAGCACCCAGGGCTCTGCAGAAAGAGCCGCTGAGAATATCTTAGGGTTATCTGTAACAACTAAGAAATTATCCTTATTTCTAAAAGGAGCTCCCCCCAATTCTCCCTTTCCTCCAAAACAGGGTTTCTCTGTATAACAGAGCCCTGGCTATCCTGAACTCACTTTGTAGGCCAGGATGACCTCAAGCTCACAAAGTGCTGGGATTAATGGTGTGCTGTGTGTCACCATGACCAGCCCTAAAAACAGCTTTTAAGACTGTCAGCTTTGTGTGTGTTTGAGTAACTAGATGATAACAAAGATAATATACACAATGAATTTAATCATAACACCTTAAGGCAAAAGTCTTTGATCCTATAACTCTGAGTAACAACTGTCTACATGCATTTTTGAGCTGCATTAGTCATTTGATACCTGAAGTCTTTTCCCATCAGAAGTAATTTGAGGAATCTGGCTGTGCATCCTGTTAATAAAGTCAGAATAACCTTGAGAGAGAAGGCCATCCTGCAAAAAAGAGTTTTTCATCAGTATTAAAATCTTTTAATTTTCAAATTTAAAATACAAGGTAAAAGAATTAACATATATCTCTATATTTACAAAATAATTATAATCTGCTGGATAATTAAAGGCAAGTTATAAATTCAACCTTAGGTTCCTTTGTGACTAAAATATGAAAAATATGACTAAAAGTTCCTTGTGACTAAAATATGAAAAATAAACCCAAACCACACTCCAGTATTCTAGTATGAATAGAACAGTTTATAACACATGTCCTTAAGATAATGATTTTAATTTGAAAATTGAAAAAATTCCTGTGCTGAGAAATTAACCCAACCATCTGTAGAATAATTTGAAAGAGTATCTCAAAAGCCTCAGACACATTTATGTCCTTCCAGATGGCCTACAGTGTACATCTCTAGCATAAAAAGATAATTTGTTGTATAAAAAATAATGTATGCAGAGTTATTTGGAATAAAAAAGCTAACTACCTATGTCATTAGTTGGAGAGTAATTAAAGAAACTATGACATATCCGTGTCCATGTAACAGATCATTAAACAGTCTTCAAAGAATAATCACAAATAAACAAGTGAAATATTTAAGATATAATTATTTTTAATAAAGGTTTGCCTACATTCCTCAAAGTCTGACTTCAGCTTCCTAAAACAATCTAGTGTCAGGACCCCTGCTGGGTCCCTAAATTTAGGTGCTCAAGCTCTTGGTGCAAAGCTATACATTCACTCCATCTACAAATCACAAGTAGATTGCTTATACCTTTGTACAATGGAAATGCTATGTAAATAGCTGTCACACTGTATTATTTAGGACAAATAATAAAACTACATATGTTCAATATAAATGAAATTTTTTTCAAATTTTTATTCAAGATTGACTTAATATGCAGATAAAAAGTCAACTATATGTATAGCAATATAGTAAATGAAAATGTGCTTAACTATGATTTTTAGGTAGTGGGATTAAGGCTGAGTTGTATTTTTTTTCACTTTATAAATCTTATCTTAAGTATCCTCTCTAAAGAAAATATAAATGTATTCAACCTACTGCTTCATCCAGGACCAGGAATCTAACTTGAGACAAGTTGAGCTTTCCAGTTGACACCAAATCATCTAATCTTCCTGGAGTACCGACAACAATGTCAACCTGAAAAGCCAAAAGCAACACCCAAGGCAAATTAAAAAATCAATATAATTACTTTAAAACAGCAAAATGCCAATTTTCTACTTCAAACAAACATATGAACACTGAAATAGTGCCCGTCAATGCAAAGGGTATTGAAAGTCATTATGGGCTGGGCAGTGGTGGTGCATGCCTTTAATCCCAGCACTTGGGAGGCAGAGGCAGGTGGATTTCCGAGTTCGAGGCCAGCTTGGTCAACAGAGTGAGTTCCAGGACAGCCAGGGCTATACAGAGAAACCCTGTCTTGAAAACAAACAAACAAACAAACAAAACCAACAACAACAAAAAGAAAGTCATTATGGATACATAATGCTGTATATCACATGCTGACTTCCGCAATTGATCTGGGATATCTTTAACTTTAAACATAATTTAATATATAAAATCTGTATTTTATAATAAAAAATTACAGGTGAGTTTACATGAATTCTAGAATTAAACAGAAGCTCCAATCCTAGCTCCACTGTTATCCCACTGTGGGATATCATCTAGCACATCAATTTTCTCATTCTGAACAGAATAGCTTTATTTTACAAGATAGTTTTGATAATTCAGAAAAGACACACAGAACCCTGGAAACCTGGTATGCTGAGTGCTCACTGTATTCGATTATAGTTTAATAGTAACTGCTTAGACTGGCCAGGAAATTATTATAGGGTTTGTCAGATACTCATAGTGAATAGATAAAATGCTAAATGTCTTTAAAAGGTTTCATTTCCTATGACTACTAAAGCAAACACAACTATTATTACTTATATTTTTAAATCAGCGGATTAAAGTGTAGACTTACACTAAAATCATAGCATTTAGATATAGCACTAGTAAGTACCCCCACACTGAGATTCAACCTCAGAGTCTACATATGAGAAGAGGTTTATGGGGCTAGAAAGCTGGCTCAAGTTAAGAGCACTTGTTTTGTTTGCAGAGCATCTGGGTTTGGTTTCCAGTGTCTATGCAGCAGCCCACCCCTATCCATAACTCCAGTTCCAGAGGACAAAATGCCCTCTTCTGACTTCCACATATACTAGTCATGTACATGGTACACATACATACATGCAAGAAAAACACTTTATACAAATAAAATAAATCTAAAAAAACAAAACATTTGGGGCTGGAGAGATGCTCAGTGGTTAAGAGCACCAACTGCTCTTCCAAAAGTCCTGAGTTCAATTCCCAGCAACCACATGGTGGCTCACATCTGCAATATGATCTGACCCCTTCTTTTGGTGTGTCTGAGGACAAGGCAATACAGTATACTCATATACATAAAATAAATAAATCTTTAAAAAAACATTTAAGGGTCAAATTGAAATGATAAAAAAATTTAACTTTGTATCATAAAAAATTTCAAACTTTGCCTTCTCTCTCACATCTCATAGCCAAGTCTACAGGGCAAGTTGATTAGGAACAACTTTCACTCTTTACAGTCAAGTTCTACAGGTAGCCTTTTCATCCTTTGGCCATATCTGATACATGCCCAGTTCCTAATATGTAAAAACAGGGATCAGTATCATGTTTTAATACACTGCAGGGTTCCTGTGACTAAGAAAATATATGCATGGACTGCAGCAGTATAGCACCTGCAAGGACGAACACAAAGAATCCAAGCAAGAGAGCCCACAGACCCCTTCTTATGTTTAAACTCAGGAAGGGAGATTGATAACTACAGACTTCAAGCTACAGAATACCTATGAAATATGAAAGGAAAACCTGTTTAATGAAGTAGGACTCTACTATATATGCTAATCACAGGGACAAAATTCCACTCTGATCTGTGTGTAACACTTCTTTGGTTTACAATTCTAACTAGCTAAGTTTCCTCCCTCATGAGTGGCAGGAGGCAAGGGGGCATAAAAACAGATCTAGGTTATCACAGACTTAAAAAGAAGCTGCTAGACAAGTTTATGAAGTATTTATATGCAGTGTATAGCAGCACATGGTCCATAATACAGCACACCTGGAAGTAACAAGCTAAAATAAGTCTACTCTCCACCTCCAAAGCTAACTTGGACTCTAGCATAAACAGCACGATGGCTGACTTGAGGGATGTAGAGATGACAGTAGAGAATGCAAGGGTGAAAGACACGAAGAAAGCACAAGCGCTCCTTTAAGAACAGAACAGAATATTGCCAAGAAAACAATGAGATAATACTACCTTTCCTTTGCCATTGGCCTCAGTGAGCTTCATGTGCGTGCGCGTGTACACGTGTTGTACATGTGTGCGCACATGCATGGAAGACCAGAGACTGTCTCCATCTGTTTGGTACAGATGGAAATAGAGGAAACCTGACTTAGTATAAAATGGTCTAGATTTCACAATTAAGTATTACGAAAAGGAATTAAGAGGGATTTGTAAGAAGTTCATTTCATATATATAAATAAAGAACTTTATGAAGTTCTAAATAGTGGGGCCCAGACTGTCCTAGTTTGTTTGGTCCTACACACACATGTCTGAGCTCAGAGACTGTCTCAACATTACTCATCACTTCCAGGTGCTGCAGAGCTTCTCTCTTCTCCAAAATCTACTTTAGTCCAAACTTACACTCAGCAGTGGCTTGTTTTTTAATCAAGAATACAAGCATGCATGCATAAAAATATGCATACCTACAGTGACTTTTAATCAGAAAGGCTAGAAGAAAATTCTCAAGCCAAAGGGTAAACAAACAACTCAAAATTTCAGATGAAGAATTTAAAAAGAACTATTGTTCTCTAACCCTGGTTAGAGAGGCGTGGCCACATAGCATTTCCCAGCAAATGTATTCTTCTGGTCTGGTGCTAAATTTTACCCCCCTTTGACTTTTATTAGCAAAACAGAATTTATTCTCAAGTTAAAAATACAACTTACCCCATTATCCAGAACAGAGAGCTGATCCCGAGCTGCAACACCACCAATTATGAGAAGCTCCCTGAAATAAACGGTGGGATGATGAGAGAGAAAGATTAAATGTATGCTATCCTTTTCATGGAGTAAGTCACTAAGAGCCACAGGAAAGCAAAGCACTTCACCTCCACAGCCAGAAATGACACCGAGGCAAGTGGGAGTCCTCATCTACTCAGCCCACTCCACCATAGCTAAAAACCATATTCCACCTTTTAAAATACATTGGTTTTGAGTATAAAGAATATTTCTAGATGAATGGGTGGAAGTCAGGATCAAAACTTTGTCTTCAGGAGGGATAACCAGAAAATGAAGATAAAATTTTATTCAGTGTTTACAGATCATTAAAGAGAAAAAAGTGATCTTGTAAAAAAAAAAAAAAAAAGATTTATTTTATGTGCATGAACGTTTTGCCTACACACATAATATATGTGCACTACAAACATGCCTGCTGCCTATGGAAGGGTATTTCAGACCTGCTGGAACTGGAGTTTATAGATTGTTGTGAGCCACTATGTAGGTGCCGGAAATTGAACCTGAGTCCTTTGGAAGAATATCGAATGCTCTTTACCACTGAGTCATCTCTCCCCCTTTCTTGCTCCCCCACCTCCCTTTTTTGAAACAGGCTCTCATTATGTAGTCCTGGCTGGCCTCAAACTCACTGTGTAGAATAGTTAGGCTCATTTCAAAGATAGACTAGGCTTCTTATTAAGGTGAGGGCTTACTTGTATTAAATATCAATCAGCAATCCACAATTTCACCATCTTCACAAATAAACTGTTTTTTTTTATATCATCCATCTCCCCTTGCAGTCTTTGTCTATAGTACACTAGTTTTTATAAATAATGATAGCAATGAATCACATCACACAGGCATTTTGCCTGTTTCCAAAACCACTCCTCTGAAGATCTCAAGACTCTTTAAGCAGGGACTCTGTCATCAACTCCTTAGGAGCTTCCTTTTTCTCATGCTCAAGTCATTTCCCACTGTAGTTTTCTTATCTCTCCCTCTTCCACACTATCCCACAATTCCATAATGAATTCTGTGAAAGGGAGAGTAACTGTCATTGCTGGAGCCCAGTCTAGATCCCAGGCCTAGACTTTACAACACAAGGTATTTAGTATCTGCCAAATGAGAAACATGTATTAATCCATTGAAAACAATTAAGGATGATTTTGCATACTGTAATTTATAACTAAGTCAGTTTGCTTAACTTGTGAGTGAGGCCATTGTTAACACCTATCCTCTGAGTTTCTGGTTTTAAGATGGTGGCAACAGTCACATAACATTGCAAATATACCAAACGCCACCCAAATGTACATTTCCAAGTAGTGAACTTTATGGCCCAAACTGCTCCAATAAAAAGATTAATTAAAAGCAAAGTAACAAAAATCAAGGGTTAAATCCACAAAATAGTCTCCATAGAGAATCTGGCTTTCCACAAATTAAAAGTGATTCCTAGCTGAATGTGTGGCTCATACCTGTAATCTCAGTACTTAGGAGGCAGGAAGATGGTGAATTTGAGGCCAGTAAAATCCTATCTCACAAAAGAAATAAAGAAACAGAGAAAGTCTACTCAGAACTCAGGTCTCCATCCACAGATCACCCAAGAGGGAGAGGACCACTCCTGTGGGAGTCTTAGAGTCAACTCTCAGGTTAGGTTGACCAACACCCTATACAGAGCTGCACGTTTTTCTAGACAGTGAAGAGAAGAAATTAATTTAACACTGAATGAAATCAACCTCTGCCCAAAGAAAGGAAGCTAGAATGGAAACACCGTTACTACAAAGTTAAAAAGGTTTATGCAGTACACCAACTCTGTTTCTTTCTACTGCATTCTTCCAGAACACTTTAAAGACAATAAACATCTGAGCACGGAAGGAAGGCTTACCGCAATTTAGGATTATCAATATACTTCTTAAACTGCTTCACGTTGTTCAAGGTTTGCTCAGCTAATTCTCTGGAGGGCTCCACAATGAGAGCCTTTGGAGCATTAGGGAGAAATTTTGTTTGTGACACCTGTGCATTACCTGAGGAGAGCAGAAAAGATTGAAGGTCATGGAAAACACACCCGAAAATGCTATCGGCTGTAAAACACAAGTACTAATGCCCCAGAATCAAATTTTAGGTAATAACTGCAATACAGAAAATGGTATGAGCCTTCAAGTCAAGCTTTGAATTGGAGCTAAATTCAGTTCTATCTGGTATCTGCTCTGCAACCTTGGCCAAGTTACTTCAAATCCTTATTGTAGTGAAAATTCTGGAATTTTGGTTTCTTTAAAAACCACAGAAATATTATAATAATGTGCTTTCATTTTAATCCCAGGTGTAGGAATGTATGGCTGCTTCAGACTGTCCTCAATGGCTGATTTGCTTTGTGCTCTAGCAGAGGCATGGTTTTAGCAGCTGCAGATAATTTCTGTAATTATGTACTTTAGAATTTTGGGAACTTTTCAGAGGATACATAAATGGGTGGGTGGGTGGTTATTGAGGAACTTAGATTCACTGATCTCTCTCTCCTCTGCATCCTTCTTTTTCTCATGTCTAGTGTTAGAGAGATAAACAGAGGTGGGAGGTATAATAAATGGAAAAAAGAAGACCCCCACCAGGAGCAAAGATCAGGTACACCTTATTCCTTAGGCCCCTGTAAAATAGGAAGAGTTCTCCCTCAGGGTGCTGTGTGAAGACTAAACAGTCCATGGAAAGCACTTAGCATGCTGCTATGGCATTTCACAAACACAGGATCCAAGCATATCACTGCCAGCAAGACTGAGGTAGCTTAAGTGCCTTAATAGACACAAAAATAGTTCATCAATTAAGTTTTCAAACTGAAGTTCCTTAATCTGTTAAACAATGAGGTTGATTTAACCAGAGGAGGCAAACGGAACTCACTAAGAGAAGTCCTAAGCACTAGGTTCTCTCCAGGCCCTATTCCAGAAACCCCTACCCTCTCTGCTGCAATAAATACCTGTGTGCTGCGATTTGACGATGTAACTATCTGGGGCCTTGGAAAGAGCAACAAAACCATCTTTTGGTGGAAACTTAAATTCTTCTTCACCAAAGTTAAATTTCAATTCCGCATTCTAGCATTGAATAAAAGAAAACGAAAGTTTAACCTAATGGCAAACTCTGCAGGAAAACAAAAATAATGAAAAATCGAACAGTTTAGATTACAGCAAAACTTCTAATTACCTTCAAAACACAGGCAGGGAAGAGGGCTTGGTTTTTTATATGTGCTGGTATTTCAAATGCCAGACCGAGATCTTTTCCTTTAAAACAAGTAAGCAAAATCAGAGAAAATAAAATGAAGATTTTCCACATACACAAAATCTCCCAAGCTGCCTTACTTTTCATTCTCTCTTCCTTAAGGAACCCATGGATGAAGTGGGCTGCCTAGAGCCAACCTAGTTACCATTTGACTTCACTAATGCCCCCTCCTCCTGTCTACATGTCTCATTACTCCCTATCTGCAAGAACTCTGCCTCTAGAGACCTCACATTTCAGACTCACAAAAATCCTCCCTTGATTCAACAGCTCCATTCATTTACCTCGCATTTTCCCTCTCACTCGTGTACAATCCCCGGTTTTCAGTTCTAGGACACCCTTCCTTCTCTTCATCTAGAGGTCTACAGGTCTGACTCATGCTTCCCCACTGCCTTGTCCTACCAAAACAGCCATCAGGTACCAAATTCTGTAGTGATATGTCACTCCTACTCTCATGACAATCCCTTCAGCAGTACTTGTTGCAAACTGACTGGGACACACTGTCTTCCCTTGGGTAGCCAGAGTCCATGTACCCCTGTTCTCTCCTCTTTCCTCTCTGCTGGATTCTCCTTAGTTAGCTAGATTTCAGACATAGGAAACCAAACCTTGGATCTTTACTATTATTTATGTACCCTTACTAAGTAGGTGATTTCAACCCACTTCCTATCTCCTAGTGTTTTCAATACAGCTGGCCTGAGGCTGTTAAAGAATCATGCCACTACTTGGCTCAGAACCCCAGAGTGTTTCCATCTTACCCAGAATAAAAAGTAAAGCTGGTACTACAGCCTACCTCACTGAGATAACACTTCAGTCCCTTCCTCCAGCTCAGGCACATGACACTTGGATCTCATCACTATTACTACAGCAGTGCAGACACTTCCATCCTGAACCTTCACTTTGCTCTTCCCTCCACCTGAAATGCTCTCAGTTCTCTGCATAAGACAACCATGACTTTGTTTTAAATGTCTTCTCTTCAGCAGAGCCTTCTCTAAGCACCCTTTGGAAAGCACATATCCCATACAGCAGTTCACTCCATGCCTTGCTTTTCCCTTCCTTCACACTTACTACCTCCTAACATTTTATTTGTAAATATTGCCTCTCCTCACCAGTATGAAAGCAGCAGAGCTAACCTCTGCCTACTCCATCTTCTCTTGTGGTTTCATCACTTACTAACATACACAGCACAGAGCAAATCCATAACAAATAGCCACTGAGATGAAAGGCAGCTTGATAGGGGAGAGGACTGAAGAGACTGAGAGAATTTAAAAACAAAGCACAGATTTTTTTGTTTTGCTGATAAGATCCAGAGAGCTTACCATTCTTAGAGAACTTCACATGCCCTTTATCAATATCTAAGTAACATCCAATGGTATCATGCATAGTGAACTCCTAAAAACCCAGAAAATGAAATGTCATTAACAGAAAGTGAGATTAGAAATGAAGTTAACAAGTCACAGACAGTAGAATCAAAAGCAGATACTGGTATTTCAAAAGAATGTCTCTAAATGGTACACAGGTATCAAAAGTGACTGTCACAGATGCGTACAGTGGCTACTCCTGTAATCCCAGCACTGGAGAGGCTGAGGCAGAAGGATCACCAGGCACCTAGTTTACAGACTAAGATCCTGTCTTAAGAAATACACCATCAAAAATTCATGAGAGCACACATCATGTCTAATAGTAGATATACCTGGAAGGCTTCTCAGAATCAACATGCTACTAAGAATTACTGCTATGGATTAGGCTCTATCCATATTTAAATATTAAATATTAATATAAGACTATATTTAATTTATTTTAATCAGAATGAGGTAAAGAAAGAAAATTTAATGTACTTTGGAAGGGCAATTAAAATTTTAAACTAACTATTTATGTTTTTTTAAGTCCAAATCAGAATTATCTTTGGAAAACACTTGTCTTTAAGAAACAGCATCATAGCTTACCTCTCCGTAATTATCAAATTGTTTATTATGAGATTTCTTTCCTGTTCCACCGAAGCCAAATCCAAACTTGTCAGTACCTAGATTTTAAAAGTAGTTTACTAAAGGTTTGAGCTTAATTAAAAGAACTACCGTGTGGGTGTGGGAGACTACATGAGATAAGGCTCCCTACTGTTCCGAGGTCTGAAACATCTGGGCATTGTCTACTTATGCTGATACGCAATAGCACAGACACAAGTGACGTTGCCTCACCCTTGGCTTTGGTCACTAACAAACTCAATAATTTGAAAAATCTATACAGTAGTGTATATTTCAAGCATGTTAATTTTATCCTGATCTTCAGTCATAATCTTATAGTCCTATGTGGTGGTCCATATAGAGTGGCACTGTTAGGAGGTTAGTGTGGTCCTGGAGGAAGTTATATCTCTGTCGGGGAGGGCTTTAAGGTCTCCTATGCTTAAGCTATGCTAAAGGAGACACACAATCTCCTTCTGTTGCCTGCAGATCAAGATATACAACTTTCAGCTCCTTCTCTAGCACCTTGTTTGCCTGCATGCTGCTATGTTTCCCTCTATGACCATAATGGACTAAATCTCTGATACTGCAAGCCAGTCCTAATTAAATGTTTTCATTTTATGGATTGCCATCATCAGCTAGGAGGTGGCAGTCCATCCCTTTAATCCCAGCACGTGGGAAGCAGAGGCAAGCAGATCTCAGTGAGTTTGAGGCCGGCCTGATATACAGAGCAAGTTCCAGGACAGTAGACAGAGAAACCCTGTCTTGGGGTCATAATGTCTCTTCATAGCAATAAAACCCAAACATCCTGATTTCATACTGTGAGAACACAGGGTGAAGGTGCTAACAGGGAGCAAGTAGTAACTCATTTCAAGTCTTTTCTGGAACCAGGTGAGGTATAGGTAAATGCTTTTTGTGTCCATAAAATTAAATTTCAGTAAAATCTATTAGTTTGTTTCCCAAATAATATGCTAACATCCTATAAGTATAAAGCAGTTCAGTTCTTTTAGAAACACTTACCTAGGTCTAAGGAAGCCTGCATGGTAGACCACCCAACTCTGCACAGCCCTTGGTCATGACAGGACACCTCATAGTAGTGCTTCCCTGTAAAGGTAAAGTTCCATGAAATTTATACAAATTGTATACATATGATTCATATTCCAACTTCCCACTGTTTCTGAGTTACATTTGTATGTGACAGAACAACTATGGATCTTTCTGAATTATTATTACTTTAAAGTTCCTGTGGGAAATCCAGTCAGTTTCAACATGTAGACAGACATGAGCGCTGGCCAAGTACCTTTCAGCAGTCCTCTAGTCGCTCTGCATCCGTGCCACTCCTTCACTTCTCTACTCTGACAACACAGACCATCCGACCCGATTGCTGCATTGGAGAACAAGCATATGGAAACAGGCATAAGTACAGGTTTTACAAACCATCCTTCATGAAATAAAAGCCATTCAGTCTCACTGATAATGTCGTTACTTGTTTGAATGTTCCAGAGTTTAAGACTTGCTGACTCAAAGATAACAGCAGTTCTTCCTCTTTATCCCTTCATCTCCTTGGCTATGCTGGTGACCAGGGTCTATACTGTCATCATTAGGAAGAATTCACACCAACAAGTCCCTCATGGCCCACACACACTGGTCTAGAAGGCCATGCTTCAGTGCTGTGAAACAAGGGTACTAAGGGATGGCATGAGACCTATTCATCACAATTGGCTGCCCTCACTATTTAGGGAGAAGCAAACAAATAAGCAGTGTGTGCTACTGGCTAGGACTGGGGCTCTAAGTGATGAAGTTTTACATTACACACCAGTCAGACAGATGCTTATGTAAAGAAAGATTTAGCTTTTGTCTACACTGGAAAGAAATTGTATATTCTGCTCCATTCATGTTTCAAAGTCATATTCAGTACCTGATCAAAAAGAAAGTTGTAAAATATCTCTTTACCAAACATCTTAGCTCATTTTTCAAAAATTTTAAGTTCTTACTCATGTGATAATGAATAATATAAAACTTTGTAAAAGGTTCTCTAGGGAGTTGCCAACACTTAGGAAATACTGAGGCAGGAGAAACAAGACTTTAAGAAGGGGATCAAGAGAAGAAAGGTAGATGGATGCATGTAATTAGAACACAATGTCTGCACACATGGAACTCCCACAGTGAGTCCTATTAGTTTATACAATTAATGTGTTAATTAAAATAATAAAACAGTAACAAAAATGAACATTCTATCTTTTCTTTTCTAATTTCTATGTCTTCTATTTGGGTTAGAAAAGTTTTTCTTCCACTAAATTATGCATGCTAAATTATATATATACATCTACACTTAAGTTTTTATGTATTATATATGCACAAACACACATAGATAATTTAAAATTTCGAGTACATGTGAAACTTATTTCTAGTTATTATATATAGAAGCCAATTTTTTGTTGCTCCAGATGGATGGCACCAATGGTGCCAGAGTCTTTTACTGAATAAATCTTCCTTTTCTCTACTGACTGAAATAATTTGTATGTGCACATTAACTTGTCATATAGGAATTATTTCCATTATATTCTATTGTCTATTTCTAGTTCAGAACTACAGTTTATCTTCAGTAATTATATTTGAATCTGTTAATTAAATCATGTACAACACTTTTTCATATTTTTCTTGGTATTTGTATGCCTTTTTTTAAGTTTCTGAGTTATCAATGAATAGATCAAATTATTATCTACTTACCAAAAGCAGAGCCTCTATCATAGGGGTTCATCTGCCACTTGTTGAGCACTAAACAAATTAATATAAGAAGAGTGAGATGTAGCCATATGCAATGTACAGCTCTATAGAAACAGGTTTATATTTTATATCTTATTTCCTTTGACACAACTTGGCAAATTATTTGGAATATACACATATATGGAGTTGCTTTTATTAAAAGTACAACTAAATCTGAAAATCAAAAGGTGTCAATGATAGGCACTGGCCTATTTTGAAGTAAGACCTAACCCCCTCCCTGCTTCAGAGCACTTTGTATATAGGACACTGACCTTTGTCACTGATAAAGTTTAGGAACTAAGCAACTTGACCTTTAACATAAGGAAAATAAATGACCTCATTACCCAGTCCTCTAGAAGAAATTCTCAAGTCACATTTTTATTTCTCTTCCTGTTTTTATATGATTGGCATTTTTCCTTTTCTAAAATATCTTAATAGGCCATTAAGATAAAAACTTATAGTAACTATAAGTAACTACAGGCATTTTAGCCCATCTTCCTGCCCAAGGCAGAAATCTTTTCTAGATCATGCCTGATGAAGAGTTATCTACCAAGTTTAAATACTGTGATGAATGGAGAAATATGTTCCGTGGGATTCTCCTTTCTTGGCTCACCCAAAACATTAGCAAATCCTTAAATTAAGAGACCTGCAGATTATGTGTAAGCTGTGCCCTGCTCCCCACATTTCTTTGTTCATCAGCTGTTCCTATTTTTCATGTTTATCAATCTAGGTTTCTGTTTTCTTATCAGACATGATATTTAGAGCCATCCTATTTCTCCTTAGCTATTTCAGAAGCATTCTTTTCTAGCATCATTTCTCATAAATGATGGCCTATTGCTATCAAAAGTTCCAAAGCTATTTTAAACTATGCCAACAGTGTTAAAATAGCTACATTCATTGTCCATCTCACAACCCATTTACTAAACTAGTCTATTCTGTGTCATTATTACTTTCATATAGAAAAAAAAAGATATGGCATAACTGAAACCTGCTATTTTATCTCAATTCTGCTTTGAAACATAAAACAAGTTACTTCAAAATATATAATACATTTTTGTAAAAGTGTAGCAGGAACAAAGATGATGAATAAAATTTAGAATCTAAGTAAGAAAAAAAACCTTAAAAGATAAGCAATGACTTATGATTATTCATAATAATGGTTATTACGGATTATTAGGATCAGAACCCAATAAACAGATAGATCTCCATGTAAGAAAGACAAACAGCACTTTTACAATGTACCAATTCATCCTTTACCTAAAGGTAAACTCTAATCATGTTTTCTCAATAGAACTATTATTTGTATTTTAGGGTGGATAGTTCACTAATTCTAATGTCACCTGTTTTCCCTGTTTCAGGACACAATGCTGTAATGTTGTGCTGCATACATGGGCAATAAAATGCATACCCCAAACTCGAACTTGCAAACCAAGACAATGACTAATTTATAAAAAGAAAATATCAATATAAATATTACCTGAAGCACCAGTTTTAATAGTTGTTTTCCCTTTCTTTCCTTCCTGTTGGTCTTTCAGAGTTTCATACACTATCTGGATAACTGGAATACTAAATGCCTGTCAAAGGAACATTTCCCGTGTTAGTCATCAGGGAGTGATATTAGTATAAGGCTAAGGCTATGCATGTACATTAAAAATTAAAAATTATGGGCTGCTCCCATTTCATTTACCTAGCCTAAGTAAAAATCAGATAATCCAGAGTTGAGAGACAGAAGCCAGCTGTAAACAATGAGAACCTTCAAAATGAATGAACATTAAGCAGAGCAGGAAAACACTTCAACTCAGACTGCCTCCTAGTCTAGGCCAAAAGTGGATGCATTCTGAGTGCAATCTTTTTATTTTAGGAGGATTAAAATTCTGAAATGCCTGTAAAGATTACAGGATATATGCCTCCTCCTGTAAAACCTCTTTTAACAAAATTCCTAAAAGCATACTCTTTATAGACCTTCATAGTTTGCCAACAAGAGAACTATTACTCTCAATGGTTTTGCTGGCTAGTTTTATGTCAACTTGAAATAAGCTATAGTCACTGAGGAGAGAGAACCTGTAGGGCATTTTCTTAATCAGTGTTATGGGGTACCATTGTGGGTGGTACTACACAAGCTGCTGGTCCTAGGTGCTATTAAAAAA
>JADRCC010553329.1:0-14293 GCA_019843855.1 Hylomyscus alleni
TTTTTTTTTTTCCTCTTTCTTTTTTTGGCTAGGTCCCGTCATGTCCCAAAGTTGAGTTCAAAACCCCAGGAGGCTAGCTGGGATTTGGCTATATCTGTCGTCATTAGCTGCCCCTAGCTGCCCAGGCAAGAGAACTGAGCAGATGATAATATTTGGATGTGATGCAGACTGTAGCCAGAAAGAATTGGGTCCCCCAAAGATGCAGTCAAGTCCATTCAGGAAAATTGTGCAGGAAAAAAAAAGCACTGCCTTTAATTTCTGTGTCCTGATTGGCTGACTAACGCAGTGTTTTCCAGCAGGTTGGTTACAAATGTCAGATGAAGGAGGAGGAAGAGGAGGAGAAAGAAGAGGAGGGGAGAGGGAGAGGAGAAGGGAGGAAGAAGAAGAGGAAGAAGAGGAGGAAGAGAAGGAAGAGGAGGAGGAGGAGAAGGAGGAGAAGCAGAAGCTGCTGCTCCTGTGTCCGCCATGTCTACTACCCCAAGAGTGACTTCCCTCTTCTGCATATGCGTGACAGGGACTGGAAGCTGGCCTGCGGCTGCATTATCTGAATTCAGACCCAGATCAGAAACCAGAACAATGAACGGTGCCAGCCTTCCACCACGGCAATGTGCTCGTCGGGAAAACAGAGTGTTCTCTCAGTCCTTGCTCTCTGGACTACGTCACCCACCATTCTGTTATTATTTACAAATGAGAACGCTCTATTTACCCTGTGTGACTCCCGATTTATTCTTTTATCACCTGGTATTAAATGCGAACAAAAGTAGAATTTTGTCCTCCGGATTTGGGTTTGAGACTGAGTTTGCATGCAAATTAAAAGATTTCAATGAACTTTTGCACTTTTTTTTTGTAAAGAGAGATAGGAGCTGGGAACTGGGGATCAGCCTCAGAAACTGGTGCAGCCTGTCTTCTGAAGGAGGCAATCACATGCGTGTTCAATATTCAAGTATTAAAATTACTACAAACTAGTTTCTAAGGATCAATAAAGTATAACCTGGGTAGAATCTCTGGTGGATTAAAAAGGAGAGACTGACAACTGTGAAATGCCCTTGTCCTTCTAAGATATTTTTGTTGGGAAAAATAGGAGGGTCTGGATTGTTCTGCGCTTCAGTCATTCTCTGTGATGTATTCTGTGGGGTTATCTTGTTATTCCTGCCCTATAGCATCTCTCTCTTCAAACTTAGCTCACAGTGGATGGTTGATGGAGCTAACACTTAGCTTTGCAGCACACTATCAGATTCAGGGACAGATCTCGGTTTAAGGATATGATGGGTATTTCCATATCTATTTTTAGTTCAAAAATCTTTCAAAGGCAGAGCTATCATTTTATGTTTTAGAGCTTATTTTTCTTTTTCTCTGAGATAAGTGTAAACACTTTCCAGCCGTATGTCAGATTCATCGTGACTTCCTTTGGCTGTAAAAACTGATTCTGTGTAGATCATGCTTAACAAATGGTAACGGAGCTCCCAGGAAGTAAGGGGAAACCTTTTGTTCTCAGGAAAGGAGAGACTTAGAATAGGACATTGAACATTTGAGGAGGAGTGTAAGATTCATGGTGGGATTGAGATAGGCCCAGATCCTGGCTCCAGACAAGGTAAGGTGCCTGCCTGCCCCTGAGACCCACCAGGAAGCTAGAAAAAGCTACAGGAAACCATGCGCTCTCTACCCAACAGTACCCATGACGCCTGATAGAAGAGAAAACAAACCTTATCAGGTTGGAGCCTGGGTTGTCAGGGATTAAAATACATAATACCTAGTCTCATAGTCAAAGCTCATCAATCATGCAAACTCTTGAAGGGAGAGTCAGAGAAAAAAAGGAAACGGCATACTCAAATCTCTTTGGACAAAGCTACCTGCACATAATTAGAAACAAAGCTCAAAATAAATGTGGCTAGTCCAAAGGTGGCAGCAGCGGCTTTGATGGTGGGCTGGAGTTGTACGCTGGCTCATGCCTTTAATTCCAGCACTCTGGAGGCAGGCGGATGTGAGTTTGAGGCCAGGCTGGTCTACAAAGGGAGTTCTAGGACAGCCAGGGATGTTATAGGAGAAATCTTGTCTCAAGACACCCCCATCTCCACACGCACACCTCAAAAAAAAGTGACTAGTACAATTTTGAAAGTTAAAGTGAAGGGCTGAGATTGGTAAGGGTGCTAGCATAGCATACACGGAGCCCTCCGATCACCAGCACCACCCAAACAGAAAGTGGTAGTGCATGTCTGTAATCCTAACACTCAGTAGACAGGAGGCTACGTCATCTTTAGCTACACAGTGTGTTAATGGCCAGCCTGGAATACGTGAGAACCTGTCTCCAAAAATTAAAAAAGAAAAGAAAAGAGAAGAATAAAAGCATTTTATTAAAACATATCAGTAACAAAAGACCATTACAGTGTCAGGTCAGCATAGCATGGGGGTGCATAGTTTATAATCCAGCATTTGTGAGGTAGAGGCAGGAGAATCAGAGGTTCAAGGACTTCCTCGAAGGCAGAGGTGAGTTCACCTAGCCTGGATTTTGTGAAATCTTGTCTCAAACATGTGTTTGTAGGCTTAGCTCTTTCAAAACCTACTTTAATAAAGGGTCTTAAATGCTTTAACCTCCCTTCTAGCCCACTGACCAAAAGTAGGGGAAGAAGATGGTTAATTGGACAAGGGGGATATGGACCGGTCTAGAAGTAGTTAGTGCTTTGGGGGAGATTCCAAACATGAATCAGCCGCAGCAGCTCACTCCAGAAGAAAACTCCAGGCTCTGCAGAATAGTCAGGAGACCAAGGAAATGGCAAGAAGCAGCTGGAATACCAAAAGAAGTTCTTTGGTGCTTTTCCCTCTATGAAATCACAAGTGAAGATCAGCAAAGACCAGCAAAGCATTGCAAGGCAAACCAATGCAAGAACATCGTCTACTGTCTGTTGGGTTATACTCATGCTCTTTCTAAATGCTTCCTCTTAAGTGTCTGTCTGCCTCAGCAAAACTTCCTCTCACATGTCTGCTTCCAGAAAAACATCACCTGACACAACTGAGTCTCCAAAGAAACAAGAAATTTCCACTTCAAGTGTTGGCTCAGTGCTCATCCAGAGGACCCAGGTTCAATTCCCAGCATCCACATGGCAGCTCACAATCACCTGTAAGTCCAGTTCCTAGGGATTTTGACACCCTCTTCTGGCTTCCGTGGCACTAGGAATGAAACTGGTGCACAGATGTACATGCAGATAAAACAGCCATACACATAAAACACTAGGCAAGCAAACAAAAAGAATTTTAAAAAGAAAGAATAGAGTTGAATAGGAACAAAATAGGGCCGGAGAGACGGCTCAGCAGTTAAGACCACTGACTGCTCTTCAAGAGGTCCCAAGTTCAATTCCCAGCAACCACATTGTATCTAACAATCATCTGTAATGGGATCCGATGTCCTCTTTTGGTGTGTCTGAAGAGAGTAATGGTGTACTCATATACATTAAATAAATCTTTAAAAAAATGTCTAGAAAAAGAATAAAATAATTTTTTTCTCAATTCTGTTGGGAAATAAGTTATACCCAATACACGGTACCTCTCTTGAAGGCTCAGTTCAATGAATTTTAACAATACAGAATATTCCGACCAACCTAGAATGTTATCTCATGTTCTATGACAACTAATCCTTCTCCTACCAAAGGGTCTATGTGACAACTGATTTGGTTTGTGTTACTACAATACATTTCACCTTTTCAGGAATTTTCTATAAATGTAGTCATATATTATAAATGTTTTTAGAAACTTGCTTTCCTGGTGTAGCATAGTGGTGTTGAGGTTAGATCATTTTATTATTACTAAGTAAGATTCTGCTGTTTGGCTGTCTCAACTTTTATTTATCCACTTCTTACTTAGTGGATATTTGGCTTGCGTCCAGTTTGTTATTTTTGTGAATAGAGATGTCCTGAGCAGCCATGTAGAAGTCTTCAGTGGAGGTATGTTGTCATTAATTTTGAGTAAGTATCTAATGACACAATGCCTGGTCACATGGGGATATTTTCTTGACTTTTGAGAAGCAACCAGACATTTTCCAAGGTAACTTACCATTCTCTATTTTTACCAAAAGTCACTAAGCTTCCAGTTGTCCTATGTCCTCCTGAACATGCAATATTGTCTGTCTTAATGTTAGCCATTTAAATGACTAGCTCATTGTGTATTGCCTTTCATTTCTCTACAATGAATAGTATGTTTATTAACTATTCTTACATCCTACTCTGTGAATTATTTGTTCAAATCTCTTATCTATTAACCTTTTTTGTTGTTTTAATAATTTGTAAACATTAAAAAAGTCTTGGATACAAATAATTTGCTGTATATGTTATCTTCATTTGTTTTATTTAATGGCATATTTTGAAAAACAAAACCTTAACATTTGATAAAGTCCAGCAAAAAGTTCTGTTTTATAGATTTATTGTTTTTGTAGCTCATAAAGAAATATTTATCTATTTTATGCTTGCAAAGATTATTTTCTTCTCAGTTTTGTGTAAAGAATTTTAGGCTTTTCAAGTCTTTACATTTGGATTAGTTTTATTGTGCAATGTAAGATAAATATCTCTTTCCTTAGAGATATCCAACACTTCTAGCAACCTTCATTGAGAAAAACCTTCCTTTACCTGTTGAATTTCCCTGTGTTTTGAAACATCAGTTAACCATATACATGTGAGTATATTCCTGATTCTATTCTTTCCTATTGGTCTGTATATATATCTACCTTTCTTTAATTAAGTTTTGTAATTTTATGAGGAGACATTGGGAGTGACAGCTACCAATTTTGTTCTTTAAAGAGTGCTTTTTGTTTGTTTTGAGACAAGGTCTCTCTACATAGACATTCATAGCAGTCCTGGAACTCACTATGTAGACCAGATTGGCCTGGAACTCCTTGAGATCCGCCTGCCTTTGCCTTTTGAGGAAGGTAGTTACAGGATTCAAAGGTGTGTGCCACCATATCAGGCTAAAGGTTGTATTATTATTATTATTATTATTATTATTATTATTTCACTTGAAATTTTTTAAAAAATGTATGTGTATGTGTTTGTCTGTATTGGCCCCACATGCGAGCAAGTACCAGAGGAGATAAGAAGAAGGCATCAGAAGCCCAGGTGGAATTCAGGTGATCGTGAGATGCCTGATATGAGTGTGCGGAATGAACTTGGATGCTGTCTTAGGGTTTTACTGCTGTGAAGAGACACCATGACCAAGGCAACTCTTCTAAGGACAACATTTAATTGGGGCTGGCTTACAGGTTCAGAGGTTCAGTCCATTATCATCAAGGCAGGAACAGGGCAGCATCCAGGCAGGCATAGTGCAGAAAGAGCTGAGAGTTCTACATTTTATTCTGAAAGCTGCTAGCAGAATACTGGCTCCCAGGCAGCTAGGACAACTGTCTTAAAGCCCACACTCATAAGGCCACACCCACTCCAACAAAGCCACACCTCCCAACAGTACCGTTCCCTGGGCCAAGCATATACAAACCATCACAGATGCTCATCAAATGCTCTTAACCGCTGAACTGCATCTCCTGCCCCTTCAAGTTATTTTTATGTACTTTAAGATCAACTTGCCAATTTCTATAATATCCACTGGGATTTAGAGTGAAACTATTTTGAGTCTATAAATTAATTTAAGGAAAATGTATACCCTAATATTTAGTGTATCTATTTTTATGACTTTAAAATAATCCCTTGCGAATGTCCCGAAGTTCTTAGAAGTCTATACAACTTCTGATGATTTTATTCAGAAGTACTCTATAGTTTTGGACTCAATTTTAAAGGGAATTGACTTTTTAAATGTAGTTTTACAGTTGCTTGTGACCAACATATGTAAATATGAACTGATTTTGTTGTATATAATTGTTTGACTAAATGTATTTACTAGTTTTATATTTAACAGTTATTGTTAGGAATTTTGTAGGCAAAATATCAAAATTAAGCTGGCGTGTGTGTGTGTGTGTGTGTGTCTTTCATTTGAGAATTCAGAGAGGTGTGCGGGTGTGCGGGTGTGACCTGCTGGGAAGCCAAAGCAGTTTAACTAATCTGCCACAACAAGTTATGTTTTGGAGTCCTTAGAATTTCTTCAGCAAATAACAAACTTTGTTTTTCATGACATTTTTACTTTTATTTGTCTTATCTCACTGCAATGGTTCAATTCAGTGCCATGGTGGGAAGCAGAAATGGCGAAAGTGAGCAAGCCCCTCTGCACAGGGCTCAGTCCTGGGCATTAATCAAGTCCTTACTGTTAAGAATGGCTACAGAGGATCCATCCCATATACAATCATCAAACCCAGGCACTATTGTGGATGCCAGCAAGTGCTGGCTGACAGGAGCCCGATATAGCTGTCTCCTGAGAGGCTCTGCCACTGCTTGACAAATACAGAAGTGAATGCTCACAGCCATCCATTGGACTGAGCACAGGGTCCCCAGTGAAGGAGCTAGAGAAAGGACCCAAGGAGCTGAAGGCCCAATAGGAGAAAAAACAATATGAACTAACTAGTACCCTCAGAGCTCCCAGTGTCTAAACCACCAACCAAAGAGTACACATGGTGGGACTCATGGCTCCAGTTGCAAATGTAGCAGAGGATGGCTTAGTCGGTCATCAATGGGAGGAGAGGCCCTTGGTCCTGTGAAGGCTCTATGCTGCAGTGTAGGGGAATGACAGGACCAGGAAGTGGGAGAGGGTGGGTTAGTGAGCAGGGGGAGGTGGAGAGGGAATAGGTTTTTCGGAGGGGAAGCCAAGAAAAGGGAGAACATTTGAAATGTAAATAAAGAAAATGTCTAAAAAAAGAAGAAGAAGAATAGCTACAGGTGCTCACAGATGAACTTGGCAGACTGAAGGAGCTTTCTTCTAGTCTACCGAATTGTCAGCACGTTGTGATGTTTTGAAATCATCAACTGATGTCCAATCATTTCAAAAGCCTTTTATTTTGGTGTGTGGATTATTGTATTTTTTCTCTTTTATTGTAGTACTATGGTGATTGTGTTTATATGGCTGCTTTTATGCATTTAAACTACCTTATATTTCTATGACAAAGTTTACTTGGTCATATTAAGGTCATAATTTTAAAAATATAATGAGTACCATTCACTAATGTTATGTATTAAAAGTTGGCTGTGTGTTTATGAGCGACATTGATGTTTAGTATGTCTTTTAAGATCATGTCTTTGTTGGTTTGGGAGAGTAGAGATATTGCAGATGCATAGCTATGTGTTTATTCATCTATTAATTCTCCATGTTTATTATGAAACCTAGAGGTGCTTAAGTTTGTGATAAAAATTGTAAAAGACATAGTCTCTCTATTTTTACATTTGTTTGCTTTTTGCATAGTGTATGAACGTGCGTTGTGTCATGGTTTGTATAACTTTCAGCAGTTGTTTCTCTCCTGGAACCGTATAACCATATCCCAGGGATAGAACTCAGGTTGTCAGTCTTGATAGAAAGTACCCTACCTGCAGAGCTATCTTACTGGCTCAGGTGGTGCCTCTTACAGAAACTGGTTCACAAGCAACATACTGTTAAGAGGGTGTGTCACTAAGGATTCTACTCAAGTTTTTAAAAAGAATTTATTTATTTATGTGTATGTGTGTAGATGGATTTAAATCTAGCAACATGGCTGCTCTGGCTGGAATACAGACACACCCTTGGTGCACACCTTTAAACTCAAACAGTGAAGGTAAAGTTAGTTTGTTGAAGGAAGCACCCATGTTTGAAAGTAATGTCTGAGTGGCAGACAAAGTGATGAATCAGAGAAAGATTTGACAGAACAGGATATGCTTAACTCTCATGAGAAGAGAATGAAAAAGGAAGCTACTTGAGGGGTTGAGGGGCAGTAGAGAGAGAGAAAGAGAGAGAGAGACAGAGAGAGACAGAAAGAGAGAGAGACAGAGAGAGACACACACAGAGAGAGACACAGAGAGAGAACAAGCTAGACACAGGTGAAGACAGAATGAGCTAGAGAATGAGGAAGAGTCAGAAGATTAGAACAGATTGCCAGAGTTAGTTTGAAACCAAGCAAGGCAATTCAGTAAGAAGCTGAGAGAGAAACCAGTTTGAATCAGTCAGCATAGAGAGGAATTTGAGCCAGAACTGCTGTGTAGAACCAGCCAGTCAGAATTCAAAGAGAGTTAGAAAGGGTGAACTTATTCAGCAGTAAGTTTCAGAGACTGAAAACATTCTAAGCCTATATAAGATTGTATTGAGGCTAGAAGCTTCCAGGACTAGGCCTGGGTTAGCAGACAAGGGCAGTCAGTCTTGGAGACAATTACTACAGAGAATAAAAGTTACTTTTACGTTTATGTGTGCCTATGAGATTATGTGTTCTGGGCATGTAGGTACCTGAGGGGGCAGAAAATGGCATAGGATCCCCTGGAACTAGAGTTACAGACAGTTGTTAAGTGCCCAATGTGGGTGCTAGGAACTAAATCTGGGTCCTCTGCAAGAACATTAAGTGTTCTTAATCACTGAGGCCTCAATGTTGACAGTCTAGCCTCAATGTTGTCAGTGACCTTTCCCCTTCTGCTGCAGTATTTATCTGCCTATTAATCTTAGTTTCTTGTCACACTTCACTTTTCTTCATAACACTTGTCATTATCTAGCATATTATGTATTCACTTGTTGATTCATTTGCTCTACTCTATAAGAAAATTTTTCTTGCTGTGTTTTTCTTTTTCTTTTTCTTTTTTCTGTCTGATGGCCTTTCTTTCTTTCTGATGCCCAGCACCTTGTACATGGAAAACAAGTCCTCTACCACCCAGTTACACCTGAACGCACCCACTGGTGGCTACTTGTGTAAGCTGGATTTTTATTGATTTCTTGAAACATGTAAGATGTGGACAAAGACTTAGAAGGAAACCAAGAGCAGGTTTTCCAACTCCAGAGAGACCAAGAAAGAGTGTGAACTCCAGAGGCAAGCTGCCTAGGTTTGAATTCTCCAATATTTACTGCACAATCTTAGGAAAACTGAAGTCACTTTCCTGCTTAAGATGTTTTTAATTTGTAAAATAGAATAAAATCAGAACCTAAGAGCTAGATAATAGCTTTGTATGGTGGCTCATACCAGTAATCTTAGGACTTAGAAAGCTGAGGCAGGAGAATTCCTGAGTTGGAGGTCAACCTGAACTGCATAAGGAATTTTAGACTAGCCTTGGTTATGAAGTGAGACTTGGAACCTATGCCTGATATTTGGGAAATATAAGAAATGTTTGTTTACAAAGGAAGCGCTGTGAATAGATTTAGTTGATCAAACATCTTGACTGGACTCTTGAAATGAGAAATGGTTCACCTTTCAAACCAAGTATGTGTTCGTGTATAATAGCTGGTCTTACTTTTAGGTGACCCTTCCTATTTACATCAAAACTCTAGTTTTGATCTCTAGGGTGGAGATTTACATTATAATTTCATGTCTGATATGATACTCTTTTAAAACTGCCTCTGAGTGGGCCCAGTGAAAGTCTATTTTGGTCCAGTTGACCTATGGCAATGAAATCTGAATTCTTTTTCAAGTCAACTACTGGAAAACAACTGAACAACACTATCTGGGACTTTATATATAGGACTACAGTGAACCTAGCTGTCCAGTGGTCTCATTTTAAATGGAGTTCTCCTCAGAGACCCACTGTAGACTTGTAATCACATACATCTGGGCCCTGTTCCAATGTACCTCCAGTTCCAATCTCTGTCATCTTTCTGCCCTTACAAAGAACATTTTCCCACTCAGAAGAAGGTGAAGAGTTGGCATGTTCTTGGGAAGGCCTCCTGCAATTCTCTTGAGAGCTCAGGCCTTCCTACTATCCTCTGTGACTTGTCCCTTGTCTACACACAGGATAAAACATTAACATCTGTCTTAGTTAGGTTTCTATGCTATGGTAAACACTATGGCCAAAGCAACTTGGGGAGGAAAGGACTGCTTCAGCTTATATGTCTGAGGTTACACTCCATCATGGAGGGAAGTCAGAACGGGAACTCAAGGTAGGAGTTCCCTACCTTGACATAATCCATTAACTAAGTTTTGCTTTTAGAATCTGTGGTAGTTTGAATGAAAATGGCCCCCATAGTCTCATATATTGGAAAACTTACTCCCCAGTCAGTATTTGGGAAGGATTAGGAATTGTGGCCTTGTTGGAGGAGGTGTATCACTGGGCCTGTGCTTTGAGATTTCAAATGCCCACACCATCCTCAGCTTTCTCTCACTCTCTGCCTCACGCTTATAGAGCAGATATAAGTTCTCAGCTACTGCTCTAGCATCCTGTCTGCCTGCATGCTGCCATGCTCCCTGACATGAGCCCAAATTTACACGCTTTCTTTCATATGTTGCTGTGTTTTATCACAGCATTAGAAAAGTAACTGAGACAAGAGTTCTAACAATTTTAGATTTCCTAGTATTTACTGGGAGAATCTAGAGACTCATCAAGAGACCTACCAATTAGGGATTGGTTTTAACTCGATAGCACAGATGAAAGGAAAGAAGGAAGGAAGGGAGAAAGGGTAGGAGGGAGGGAGGGAAGGAAGGAGGGAAGGAAGATGGAAGGAAGGAAAGAAGGAAGGAAAGAAGGAAAGAAGGAAGGAAGGAAGGAAGGAAGGAAGGAAGGAAGGAAGACGGGGACTGGGAAGAGAGCTATATAAGTATGAGGACTTGAACCCATATCCCTCACACCCATGTGAAATCTGAGGGGGTGGTGCGTATGTGGGAGTGGAGATAAGAGAATCCTGGGAGCTTGGGGCCAGCTAGTCTAACTGAGTTTGTCAACTCCAGGTTCAATAAGATATCTGTTCCACCAAACAAGATGAGGGGGTTAGAGAGATAGCTCAATGATTAAGAGTGGTTACTGCTGAGTGGCGTTGGCCACGGCTCACACCTTTAGTCCCAGCACTCGGGAGGTATAGGCAGGAGGATCTCTGAGTTCAAGGTCAGCCTGATCCACAGAGGGAGTTCCAGAACAGCCAGGAATACACAGAGAAATCCTGTTTCGAAAAACAAAATCATAAAAACAAAACAAAACAAAAACAGTGTTTACTTCTCTTGCTGAGGATCCAGGCTTTGTTCTCAGCACCCAGGTGGCTACTCACAACAGCTCATAACTCAAGTTTCAGGTATGCGACACCTTCTTCTAGGGTATATAAATTCATACAGGCACACATATGTACACATACAAATAAAAAAATAAATTAATGAAAAGAGCTTAACCAAAGGCTCTTACCCCAGACTTGACAACCTGAGTTCGGTTCCTTGAACCCACATGGTGGGAAGAAAGAACTGACTTCTGCAAGTTGTATTCTGACCTCCACATGTGTACTATAACACGCATGTCCACACGAATGTTCATATATATATGTATATATATATATATATATATATACACACACACACGTATATACACACACATATTTTCATCTCCCACCTACATACAAGAAATAAAACAAACAAACAAATAATCCCCAAACAAGCTCTGAGCCTGGAGCAGGGCAGAGATGGGCCTTTAATGTAATAAATAAAAGAATAAAGACTTTAAAAAGGGGGGGAAGCAAATCAGCGTTGTTCTATAATATTCATTTCTTTTTCTTTTTCTTTCTTTCTTTCTTTTTTTTTTGAGACTCCGAGCTGGCTTTATCACTCTGTGTAGCAGAAGGCTTGATCTTGAACTTCGAATCCTCTTCCTTCCATCTCCCTACTGTTGGGATTACAGGCAAGAGCATCTGTCCCTCCATCCCTGTCTCTGTCTCTCTCCCTCCAGGGTTAGCATCTTGTTGGCCTCATACTCGCTTTAGCAGAGGGTGACCTTGAACTCCATCTCCCAAGTTCTAAGATATCTGCAGGTGATGGCAGGCCTGCCTTACTCTGCAGCTCTCTTCAGCAGCTCAGTACTCGTTAGATCTTTATCAGAAGCGCCTCCGGGTGGGCATGTCTCTTTTACTTTTTAGTCAGCAGAGATTCAGACCAACAGACATGGAGAAAGAGAATAGTTCTACTTCATAAGATGGATGCATAGAGAGGAAACTTGGATTACCGCCTTTACTCCGCCTTCCTCTTCCTCCTTTTCCTCCTCCTCCTCCTCCTCCTCCTCCTCCTCTTCCTCCTCTTTCTTCTCTTCTTTTGTTTTCAAGACAGGGTTTCTCTGTGTAATCCTGGCTGTCCTGGAACTAATTCTGTAGACCAGGCTGGTCTTTGAACTCACAGAGATTTGCCTGCCTCTGCCTCCCGAGTGCTGAGATTAAAGGTGTGCCCCACCACCACCCAGTGCTTTTAAGTTTCTTTATGTATGTTATAGCCTGTGCACTGCAGATCCAGGAAGGCAGACAGGCAGTAAGGGCTTGAAAATGAGGGGGAGGAAGGGAGGCAGTGTAGCTGGAAACAGTAATTACAGTTGCTACAAGGTCAGATCTCAATATTCCTGAAACTGCCTAGATAACTCACTTGGTACCTGTTACACTAGAAGGTCAGTAGCATCTTCCATTCGGCAGATGAGGAGATGAAGACATTAAGAGATCAAATACGGCGGTCAGGCAGAGCTGTCTTTGTCTTCATGGACCCCTTGTTTGAACGGGTCCCATACTTGTTTAATCTTTGCTATTGCTGCCTTGAAATGTAAAGCATCATTTAAAAGATGCCATTAGGAGATGGCGTGCCTCTGTGTGTGTGTTGTGTACATGTGGGTGTGTGAGTTTGAATTTCTGCATTGCACCCTACAGATAGAAGAGTCAGTCCTGCCCTCGAGCCTTTCCCCCAGCATTATACCTCTGAGGATTTGGGGATTAAGGCTGGAGTAAGGGGTTACTTCTTTCTCTGAGGGCAGTGTGAAGAGCATCAGACCTCCGGGATCCTAGGAGTAAGGGTTTGCAGACACAGCCTACTGACAGACTCTCGTAGGAGCCAGAGTGCTGTGTACACCATATGATCTGCTTCATTCATGTTAGCACCCCCTTTTTTTTTTTATCTTTATTATTTTGGTTTTTTGAAATGGGGTTTTCACTCTGTAACCTAGGCTGATCCATGTGCACTGGTCTTCCTGCCACAGTCTTCTCAGGACAGGGATTACAGGTGTGAGCCACCACACCCTGTTCTCATTCTCAATAGAAGCAGAACAACACGGGGGTGGGCAGATGGCTCCTTGGTTATCACCCCTATTGTGTAAATGTGAGGAATGAAATTCAGATCTCCACAAGCCCTGCAAATGCTCGGGGGTGGGGGTGGGGGTGGGGAAACGACAGTCCTCCTGTGGCTCCAGCAGCTGGGAGGCACAGCAGAGAGGTTGATCCCTAAAGCAAGCTAGCTTGCCAGACTAGCTGAATCAGGGAACTCTGGGTTCCACTGGGACCACGTCTCAGCAGATAAGGTGAGAGCTCTGGAGCAAGACTCCCAGCCTTGGGCTTTCATCTCCACCCACATTTGCATGAGCACTCGTCCACATAACATGTGCCCACATAGCATGTTCATCACAGACCCATACATGAAAAAAAAAGATAAAGAAAGAAAACTTTCTGCATATCCACTGCTCATATCCATAGCCCCACGAATTTACTATCAAAGCAGAGATGCCCTGAGACATCCCATCTGCTCAGTAGAGGTCTGGAACAATAACACCAAAAAGGTAAGGAAGGAAATGTTCACATTGATGTTATGAATAAGATGCTGGCTTAGTTCACTGTGTCTGTTAGAGGAAGACCTCCTGGTGATTCATTTTATGCCTAGAGAAGGATCATCTCCAACATATCCTGGCCTAATGTTTCAGAAACTCCTCCATGGAGGGAGTTCACAGATCACATTCCCTTGTCTTCATATCTTAGTGCTTTTGGACATAGCTAAGGTCTAGAAAAATGGCTACTATGACCCCAAAGTTTGCAGCCTGCAGTCTGCAGCTCACAGTCCAAAAGGCAAGAGCATCCCAATATTTACTCCTGTAGAAGAGCTCAGCCACGGTATGAATATTTTGAAGTAAGGATTTGGCAGGTGGCTTATGTGGTGAATTTGAAAGCCACATATAGTGATCCCGTTTTTCTTAGCTTCAGAATAGATACATTTATTACATATATTTTTTAATTCCACAAACCTTGTTGATCACAAGTACTTTATCTTTAGGACTCATTTTAGTATCTGCTTTAGAATGAGGCATCAACATTCTCAACTGTTTCCCTGAGCAGCTTGATCTGTTACTTATTCCTCTGGTGGAGAAGATGAGGATCCGGTCCTTGCTTTTCCATTTGTCATCACAAGAAGGACCTGCAAGATGGCCTGTCTCCTTCCTCTACCTCTTCTGCCACAGCAGCCTGCCTACTTAGCTGATTGTCATCTTTCTGGCTTCTGTGG
>JADRCC010553333.1:0-11797 GCA_019843855.1 Hylomyscus alleni
TCCGTGCGTTCATGTCCGAGACCCCGAGTGGGCTCTCCCCGCACCACACAAACTGGACATGGTGACCCATACCTGTAATCTCAGCACGGAGGTGGTGGAAGCGGGAAGATCGGAAGTTCAAGGTCATCCTGAGCTGCGTAGCTAGTTCAAGGCCAATCTGGGGACTCACGAACCTTTTCTCAAATCAACAGTTAACTGTTTTGGAATTGCTCGTTTCCCTTCTATTTGTGTTTATTTTCTCATAGCAGTGTTTGGAGCTGTCTTCTGGGTAGTTTGTGAAGATAAATACATTGTAACAATAACCCTCACTAACTGGACCTCACTGATTCAGAACAGTAATATTGGAGCATTTTTAGGCTTTAGTGGATTTTCGGTTTTTTAATTCAAGGAACAAAAGAAAAAAAAAAAAAGCTAGTGCTAATGGTACTGCATGGAGATCGAGGGAATCACTAAAACAATTGGATCGTTTTCCTGACAACAAAGGCTATCATAATGAGTTCTCCTGGTCTTATTAGCAATTAGGAAGAAATGTTTGGCTATAACTATAATTCCAGGTTAATACAAATATTCCCACAATCTCATTAAGCATACAGTTTAAAAATAATTTTTAATTAAAATTTTTAAATATTCTATTTATTTATTCATGGGTTGTGTCATGCACAGGCTCCTCAAGAGTACATCGGTCAAAGAACAACAGAAGAGAACTGGCTCTCTCCTCCCACCATGTGGGTTCTAGGGACTGGAACTCAAGACCCCAGGCTTCCAGTCAGTGCCTTTACCTACCAAGGCATCTCACCAGTACCCATTCATAGACTCTTGAATGGGCTTCCCACTCTTGCTACCTTCACTTCACAAGACCTATTTGGCTTGTTTGTTTGTTTGTTTGTTTTCTTTTTTCTCTTTTGACAACAGTAGAAAGTCATGGTTTTTTGTTTTTTGTTTTTTGTTGGGGATGGGCTGCCTTTCACAAGGAAACAGCAGGAAATGAAGCCTGCCTGTTGTGGGTTGTACTGATGTTGTTTGTATTTTGATGCTAATTCTGCTTCCTCCAGAGAGACTGCCCCTAACAAGGAGTGGATCTTGTACTCAGGTGATCTCACTGAACCTTCTCCCCATTCTGATTGGTCAAATAAAGGCTAGAGGGGATGATTGGGCAGTGGAAGGGAAGAAAAGAAGGAGAG
This sequence comes from Hylomyscus alleni, assembly GCA_019843855.1. Lineage (NCBI taxonomy): Eukaryota > Metazoa > Chordata > Mammalia > Rodentia > Muridae > Hylomyscus > Hylomyscus alleni. Next base: position 1,182 of record JADRCC010553333.1, read on the forward strand.
GGGAAAGGGGAGTCAGGGGAGGAAGGGAGGGAGAGAAAGAGAGAGAAAGAGAGAGAGAAAGAGAGAGGGGGGGGGAGGAGGACAGAGGAAGAGGAGGTGGAAGGAAGATGGAACAGAACCATGTGGCCTGGAGAAACTGCAAGTAGCAAGGGATTTCATAGCTGGGGAATCAATTAGTATAGTGATAGATCTGCCCAATCTAGGCATATAGCTTATGTACTGGCTGGTTTTGTGTGTCAACTCGCTGAAGTTATCACAGAGAAAGGAGCCTCCATTGAGATAATGCTTCCATGAGATCCAGCTGGAAGGCATTTTCTCATTTAGTGATCAATCGGGGAGAGCCCAGCCCATTGTGGGTGGTGCCATCCCTGGGCTGGTGGTCCTGGATTCTATAAGAAAGCAAGCAGAGCAAGCCAGGGGAAGCAAGCCAGTAAGTAACATCCCTCCATGGCCTCTGTATCAGCTCCTGCCTCCACGTTCCTGCCTTGTGTGAGCTCCTGTCCTTTCTTCCTTTGGTGATGAACAGCTAATAAAGTCTAAGCTGAATAAATCCTTTCCTCCCCAACTTGCTTCTTGGCCATGATGCCTTGTGCAGTAGTAGAAACCCTGACTAAGACAGCTTATAAATATAACTGAGTTGTGTGGTTTTTATATGGGCTTACTGGGGTAAGAAATTACTGCAACTCCTGCCTTCAGCCTTTAAGTAGGGATTCCAAGCCATGGAGTATCTGTTTTTAATTTTTAAAAACATCATTTTCTTAAATTATGTGTACACATACATGTCTGTGCATGTATGTGCACTAGCTGATGTTGGTGCTGGGATCCAAACTTGTGTCTTCTGCAAGACTAGTGCAGGCTCTCAGACACCGAGGGATCTCTCCAGTCCCTGGTTTAATTCTTTGAAGAAATCCCATCATGTTTTTAATAAAGTCTACACTAATTTATGTTCCTTCCAACAGTGTACATAGCTTCTGACATTTCTATCTCCTCCTCAGCTCTTATTCTCATCTACCCTTAAAGGGCCCAGACCCCAGTGGCTATGAGCTAATAGCTTGCTGTGGCTTGGTCTCCATACCCCTGAGGATTAGTGAGATAATTTCTCATCTACCCTAGTGATGACTTGGATGTCAGAACTGAGAAATGTCTGTTCAAGTCTCCTGGCAGTTTTTGAAACATTTATTTATTATTTTTATATGTATGGGTGTCTATATGAATTTATGGGCACCACATGCATGCAGGAGCCTTCAGTGGCCACAAGAGGGCATTGGATTCTCTAGAACTGGAGTTACGGGTGGTTTTGACTCTCCATGTGGGTGCTGAGAAACAAGTGTGTAGGTCTATTGTAAGAACAGTAAGTATTTTGAACTTCGTACCTCTCCAGTACCTTTGCTATTAAAATAAAATCATGTTTAAAAAATTTTATAGGGAAATTTTAGATATTTTGCATCTTGGTCCCCTGTGAGGTAAATTGTTGGCCAATGCTTTCTCCCACGCTGGTCTGCCTTTTGGCTCCTTCATTGTTTCCTTTGCTGGATGAGAGCACTGCCCTTTGAGGTGGTCCTGAAAGACTCCCGTAGGGAGACTCCCGCTCAAGTCTCTGGAGAACGTGTACCCAAGGAAACACGAGAGACCATCTTGATGCAAACACATGAGGCAGTTTAATATCGGAGCTCCAGGTCGACACGTATCTCACGCAGGAGACAGAGGAATCGACCCAGAGGCTCAAGGGTTAGGAGTTTATATAGGAAAAAGGTCTGAGGGAACAAAGGAATTGGAGTGGCTATACAGGATTGGTCATTACAAATATCAGCTAGCTAGTGTACATGCAGATCAGAGTGGAAAATTCCTAAGAGGGGATGCTGTTCGGGAGTTTCTGGCTGACCTTAAACTATATCTAAGAAGACCAGATGGCCCATTACTCAGTGTCTGCCCAGGCACGTCCTTGCATATCTGGGCCCTGGACATGTCCTTGTATTTTTATTCTATCTTTATGGTTTATGTCTTCCTGGCCTGTCAGTCCTTGAGATGTCTAACAGCTTGCTTGCTTCTATTCAGGCTTGTTTGGACATTCACAGACTTGGTACAGGCTTGGCCCACTGTGTTTTTCTCCAGCCTGTGATTATTTACAAGCTTCAAACTTAATTTCTCCTTTCAGTCCCACTTCCCTAGTTTGGGTTGTGTGGTCTGTCTTAGTTGTACTCAGATCTTAGAAACCATTGCCAAAGCCCAAGTCTAGAAGTCCTTCCTCTGAGGATTTTGAGTTCCTTGAGGACTCTGACCACTGCAGGTGTTGTGGTAAAATCTTTGGTTTGTGTGCAAACAAACATGTGGAAGCTAACTCTGGTGCATTGAATGACGAAAGTGTCCCATAGGCTCATGTATGTGAACATTTGATCCCAGGTAGTGTCACAGATTGGGAAAGCTATGGAAATTTTAGGACAGGAGCATTAGTAGATGGCATATGTTAGAGGGAGTAGTCTTTGAGGGTTTACTACTCTACCCTACATTCAGCTCACTTGCTCCTCTCTCCCTCTCCCTCCCCCTCCTTCCTGTGTACACAGTTGAGATGTAGAACTTCTGTATCAGTGTCATTTAAATAAACAGTTTCTTCGAGTGTTTATGATGCATCGGGCATATTTTTGAAAATTTTATATGCATTAGCTCATTCATGTTTCATAAGACGCCATGATGTAGGTGTGACTCACTCCTATATAGATGTGGAGGCTGAAGCCTGTGACTACCCTAGTAATGAATCTACAGGGCTGGGATTCAAACCCTAGCAGATCTGAGGCTGGAGCCCATATCATTCAATAAGCTGGAAAAGTCCCACTGTCCAACAGGAGACAGAAGAGCTCACAGCCTGATTCTTGGACTACTACTCGATAACCTCCAGTATATTCAATGTTTTTCATATGGGAAAAATAAGAGATGCAGCTGAGGAGATGGCTGAGCCAGTAAGGGACTTGGCAGGCCAAGCTTGAGAACCAGGGGTCAGATCCCCAGTATTCACATAAATGTCAAGTAGGCATAAAACCCACCTGCCCTGTAATTTTGATGGGAGGGAAGCAGAGATAAGAAATGCAAAAGCAAGCTGGCTGGCTGGCTGGAGTAAACCAATCAGTGGGCTCAGTGCAAATAGGAGACCCTTCCCCTGTGTATAGAGAAGAGAGACCGAGGAAGACATCCCACATACAGGCACATCATGTGCACCCACAAACACATGTTCACCTATACCATATGTAAAAAAAACCCACATAGATATCACAAGTAAAAATTTTAAAATAAGCATATGAAACATAAGAATGAGGCTGAGGAGTGAGAGCATTGAGTGGGGCAGGCTGGCTTCTTACAGCACAAGAAAAATATGTGGAGAATTCAGATTAGTTCATCAAAAGGTCAAAAGGGACTTTTTCTCCCTTTTGAGAAGATAAAGATGAAATGAGTGAGTAAGCCCCAAGGCTAACGAATAATTAGAGACATGTTCCACAGCTAATTGATGAGTCTAGGCTCAAGACGGGGCTGGAAGTCTCTTGGAGAGCCACCGCAGAGCGAGACACATAGAAGGCCCCTGGCTCACACGCGGCGACTTGTCGGTGACTTGTCGGCAACTGACAACCTCAGCAGTGACTTCATTAACCAAAGTCCTAGAGAGTTCTTTCCAGTGGCAAAGGCTCCTGGCTAGAGTTCCATCTTCATAAGTGACCTGCCAAGCTCCTGTTGCCACTGACAGGGAGTGCTGAGATTACGGGGGCTCCTGCTGCACTGGAATTTTTAAAATATTTTTAAATTTATTTTGGTTTTTTCAAGACGGGTATATCTATATAACCCTGACTGTTCTGCAACTCACTTTGTAGACCAGGCTGGCCTCAAACTCACACAGATCTGTCTGCCTCTGCCTCCCAAATGTTGGGACTAAAGGCATGTGCTACCGCACCTAGCATATTCATTGTTTGGGAAAAAATCATTTCCATATAATGGATTTGTTATAGTTGAATTTAAAACTTCTGAGGGGAGAACAAGATCTGTCAGTTAATATCCAGGTGTGCTTTAATCTGTGATCCTCCTGCATCAGCTTCCCTAACACTGAGAGGATGGGGTGTGTCATCCTCTACTTGTTTTAGTTTTATTTGTTATTTGAGAATTTCATACATGTTTTGATTATATTCTTCCCCCTCTCCCAACTCTTCCCCAACAATCCCCTACTTCTCTACTCACCCATCTTGGTGTTTTGTTTTGTTTCCATCAAGACGTATTTGTGCTTCCCAGATATTCTCGGATATGTGGTCTTCCACTGGTGTATGGTCAACGAACCAGCAGCTACACTTTTAGCGAAAACTCCACCTCCCTCTCCTAGCAGCTAACAATTGCCCATAGCTCTATGGCTAGGGGAGGGACTTGGTAACCAACTCCTTTCTCCATGCTGGGAGTTCATGTGTGTAGCTGTCCCAGAGTGTCCAAAGACAGTTTCCTATAGTCATCCATCACCTCTGGGTCTTCCATTAATTCTGACTTCCACAATGATTGCTGAGCCTCAGGGGGAGGGCGTGTGGTGCAGACATTCTATTCAGAGGGAACGTGGTTCTTACAAGTGTAAGAAGCAGAGAGAAAGACAAGACATAGAGGGCATGGAAGAGTGTGCTCTCCTGACCATTCAGCGAATGCGGAGCACAAGGAAGGGCTCACCTTAGGCCTGTAGACACTGCCCTCTGCTGATTCCCACTTTGTCAGCTTATAAAATACAGCCACCTTGATTTTGTTACTCCAAGCACCCAGCGGTCTTATGATGACACAGGAGCCTTTGTTTCTCAGCTTCAGCTCTCCCAGTCTCTGTTTTCCAAGCAAAAACATATGAATTATTGACAGCCACCCTCATAAGGTTTTGTGTTCATTAACAGAAGCAGAATAAGTTCATGTGTATAAAGAATAAAACAAGGCTGGAGAGATGGCTCAGTGGTTAAGAGCACTGGCTGCTCTAACAGGAGGACCTGGGTTTGGTTCCCAGCATGTACATGGTAGTGCCTGTCTGTAACTCCAGTTACAGGGATCTGATGCCCTCTTCTGGCATCTGCGGGCATAACATACATACAGAATCCATGTACAAATTATACATACATGTAGGAAAACTACTCATATCCAAAGAGTTAATATATATACATATACATATACATATACATATACATATACATATACATACACGTTTATAGAATAAAGCAACGAGAGCAAGCCTCTTACTCTGGAGGAACTCAAATCAGATGTTTGTTCTGTGCCAGGAACACACAGGGCAAGCGTTGCTCCAAACACTTGTTCATGGGAAACACATACAGACCCCGACATAGCAAGTAGGAAGGGAAGCAGTATTGGTGACTTGCAGTACAGGGACCATGACAGCGTACTGAATGACTTTTTCTCTAGAGTAGCCAGGGCTAGGTGCTCCAAGAGAGTTTGTTCTTTCACATGCTTGTTTGTTGGTTGGTTGGTTGGTTTGTTTAGAGAGAGACCTCATTATTCAGTCCTGGTCACCTCAAACTCACAGAGATCTACCTGCCTCTGCCTCCCAAATGCTGCGATTAAAGGCGCAAGCCACCATGCCTGTGGTTCCAAGAGTGTTTATAAAGTTAAATCTTTGGGACATGGGGTGTAGTTCAAGTGTCATTGCACTTGCTGGACATGCATGAAGCCTTGGGTTTGCTCTTCAGCACACATTAAACCCACTACTAATTAATTAATTCATATTAAAATCCTTTTAAGTGTCAGAGCAGATGTTACAGGTTTAAACATAGATCCATATTAAATACCAGTGCCATAGTATTTTACAAAAACTGACAAAACACTAAAACATAGAATTAAAGATCCTGAACAACAGATGACTGGAATATGCAAGTTCCTGGGTTTTGTTCCAAGCACTGAAATAAAGTAAATAAATAAAAACAAGTAGACAAGTTTTGAATACACTCCCACAAGTGATGTGATTTAGTAATTTAACTTCTGCAGACCTCAGTTTAACTTCTCAGACTCACCTCTAAAAGGGCGGTGTTACTACTACTACTACTACTACTACTACTACTACTACTACTACTACTACTATTTTTTTCCTTTTGGAGGCAAAGTCTTCCTATGTAGCCCAGGCTAGCCTCCAACTCACACTCCTTTAACATTCTAGGAGCTGGCGTTCCAGGTGTGCACCCCCTGCTCTGGTAAGTACTGGGATAGCACAGCAGTACGTTGCATATGGTTGTTATGAAGACAGAATGGTGGGTTACATGCAAAAGTGCTCTGTAAGCTTTAAAACTGTCGCTGTAATTATTACTAATTATGGGGTGTGGAGGGAGACTAAAGAAGTAGAGGAGAAAACAGGGTAGATAAAAGACGACACATGCTCAAGCATTGGCTGAGGTGTTTGACAGCCAGGAGAAGCAACCAGAAGGCTGGAGAAGTTCTGGTCCCCAAACCTGAAATATGCAAGCTGCTGCTGCTAGCTGGCTAGGTATGCAGGGCAGGCAGGGTTTGATGCTCATCGCTGTCAACATGACTAACAGGCCAGGTGTGGCAGGGCGGGCAGGATGTGAGGTCATCACTGTCAACAAGACTAGCTGGCCAGGTGTTCAGGGTGAGCAGGGTGTGATGGTCATCGATGTCAACATGATAGGGTTCAAAATCACCATGGAAACGAATCTTTGGATCTATCTGTGAGTGAGATTTTTAAGACGGGTCCACTGAGTTGAGAAGGCTGACTGTCGCTGTGGGTAGTACCACCTCACAGGATCCAGGACTGAATACGGAGGAGAAAGAGAGTTGTGCAAAGGACCTCATTTCTATTTCCTTCCTTATTGTGAACACAGTATGACCAATTATCTCAAGCCCCTACCGCCATGATGAACCCTCAAACCCTTGCTTCCTTCAGTCATCCTTGTCAGTTATTTTGGGCCAGCAACATATAAAATGATGCTCACACAGAGGTTTGGGAGAATTCCAGGTCTATCCAACGAGTCTCTGCCTCAGTTTCCTCAGTCTCTGGTTTTGGGTCCTCATCCAAGCTCTGGGCATTTTATTTGGGGAAAAGTATCTGTGGTCGTTTAAATAGAAATGGCCTCCTTAGGCTCATGTATTTGAATGCTTAGTCATCAGAGAGTGGCACTACTTGAAAAGGATTAGGAGGCGTGGCCTTGTTGGAGGAAGGCTGTCAGTGGCAATGGGCTTTGAGGCTTCAAATGCCCAAGTCAGGCCCAGTGGCTCTCTCTTCCTGATGCCTGTGGATCCAGATATAGAACCTCCAGCTACTTTGTTAGCACCATTCTCTGCCTGTGTGCTGCCATGCTTCCCACCATGATGATAATGGACTAGCCTTCTGAAGCTGTAAGCCAGCCCCAACTAAATGCTTTCTTTTTATAAGAGTTGTCATGGTCATAATGTCTCTTCACAGTATGGAACAGTGGCCAAGATAGTAATCCTTCCTGCCTGTACTACCACCAGCATCATAAGTCCCCTCAGGCTCGCCCCGCAGCTGCAGAGACGGCCTACTATAGTCTTGGAGGACCACACATAAGCAACCCATCCCCAATGTCTACCACCTGTTGTTTTTCTTTACCACAGTCCCTCCTGGGAAGATCCATCCAAGCAGCACCAACCAGGCCACAAGAGGGGCAGTCTGAGCTTGCCAGCAGACAAAGAAAAGGAGCAGCATCTGCAAAGCTGTGGCACAGGGGAAGACAGTGCCACCCAAGAACCCAGGCATCAGCCAAGGCAGACGTGGAGCACTGCAAGAGCATGGAGGTGGGATCTGGCCAGAGAGGAGTCGACAGAGGCAGGGAGAGGAGACTGGCCTTGGTCCTGGATAGTGAGACCCATAGTGGCTGGTGATGTAGGATCATGACACACCTGTCAAGAAGTCACCCCTTCTGCTGTACGAGAGTGGAGAGAACTGTGAAAGCTAGGGCAGTAGAATCAGGTCATCTGAAGAGCCTGTACGGAGGACTGAACCAGAGCAGCTTGTTAGAAAGAGACTCAAGAGCCTTGTAAGAGAAGAAGCCAGGAAGATTCAGAGACTAGATAGCTATAGGATGGAGAACCAAAGAACATATGCCCTGAGCTGCAGAGCCAACCACATCATCAAACTTGGACCACTTTCATCTTCCTCTGCCCAGGGAATCCATCTCCATTCCCAGTCACTCCTAGTCCTTCTAACCCTGCTCAGCCATAGAAAACTCCCTAACCCTGTGAGCATGCCTTTCTCAGGAGTTTTGAGTCAATAGACTCCGTACAGTCTGGTGCCTATGCCTGGCTTCTCTCACTTAACATGTTCTCTAAGTTCATCCGTGGTGTACCGTGGGTTGGTATCTCATTCCTCTCGCTACTGAGTGAAGGGTAGTCTATATCCTATTTAATGGACTTTTGAGTTGTTCCCGTCTTTGGGCTGTTTGGAAGCTTGCTTCTGTGAAGATTCTGGAACATTTTTTTGACCACTTGTTTTCAGGTTTTGTTTTGTTTTTTTAATAAGTGAATCTAATTGTACAAAGTAGTGGTTTGCTTGTGATGTCCTCATTCGTGTACGATGCACTTGGGTCACATTTGCCCACCATTGTCCCTTCTCCCTTCATTCCCCATGTCTGAGTTTCCTCATTCTTCTCTGATAGCTCTACACTTCTGCTCTCACAATGTCTCCACTTTTGTTCACATATAAGAGAAAACATAGAACCCCTGGATTTTCAAGTTTGGCCTATTTCACTTAACTCAATGATCTCCAGTTCCATCCATTCTTCTGAAAATGACCTGACTTTGTCCTCATTGACCAAGTATGGTGGTCTAAATAAGAATCAGCTCATATATTTGAATGCTTAGTCACCAGGGAGGGGCACTATTTGAAAGGATTAGAAAGACTGGGAGGTGTGACCTTCAAAAGTCCAAGCCAGGTCCAGGACCAGGATGTAGCTCTCAGCTCCTGCTCCAGCACTTTGCATACTGCCCTGCTCCCCGCTGTAACAATGACTAAGTCCTTGAACAGTAAGCAAGCCTCCAACTAAATGCTTTGTTTCATGGGTGTTGCCCTGGTCACGGTATCTCTTCACAGCAATAGAACAGTGAGTAAGACTCCAAGTAACACTCCCACTGTGTATATAAATCATTTTCCTTTTCCATTCATCCACTGGCAGACACCTGGGCTGATACTAGAACCTGGCTGCCGTGAACATGCTGTAGTAAGCAAGGATGAGCTGTGTCTCAGATGTGCTGACTTAGCTTGCTTAGGGGACACACCCTGGTATTAGGCAGCTAGAGTCACCCTGGGAATTGTTCCCCCACGCAGAAGCTTTGCCACAATCCTGCTTATCAATTCTTGCTCTGATATCCCCACCTGGTGTTTTAAAGACTTACTATTATGTGTGCGAGAGCATGTATGCATGAGTGTGAGAGTGTGTAGACATGTGTGTAAGCACATGTATGGGTATGTCTGTGCACGAGTTCAGGGGCCAGAGCAGAACACCCATGGTCTCTCTTCTCTCTCACACAAACTAAAGCTCTGTCTTCTTAGTCATACTGGAATCCAGAAAGCAGCAGCAGTCCCCTTCTCTGTCCTCTGCTTGGAGCTGGGGTTGTAGGCATTTGAAGGATGCTTGGCTTCCTACACAGCTGTGGAAGCTAAACTCCGGTCTTCAAAACCGAGAAGCAAGTCCTGTTAAGTGCTCAGCCATTTCTCCAACCTTCCCCCCTTCAAGCTTACATATAAAGATATTTGAATTAGTTCATGTTGGCACCAATCAAGGTCTTTTTACAAACACCGGAAACCCCATTTAGAAGTCACACATTAAAGCCAATAAAGAAACCTGCCCCTGGTATATAGGTCCCCAATATATATTTGTCAGGCCTCTGGATATAATATGGTCACAGAGAAAAGAACAATAAGGCTCACACATATAATTCATGACTTATTGAGGCAATGTGGTGAGCTAGGGGATTTTTATTCAAACATCGCAGTGAACAGTGTGTCATCAAGGACTCACAACCACATAGAGGGGTCAGAGCATCCATGACACCATTTGCTTAAGTGACGCACATGCAGAGAGTTTGTAGAGAAAAGAGGAGGCGACTGCTACTGTTTTGTTTTGTTTCTTCACAAGACATGCTGGGGATCGAACCTGGGGCCTCATGCCCTCCAGGCAAGTGCTGTACCACACTGAGCCACACCCAGCCCCAAGCTTCTGGAGACTGAGTATCACAGTTGAAGACAACATTCCCAACATGTCGAGACATGCTGGGACCCATGTGAAAGGCAGGCATGGTGGCATGTCTCAAACTCAGAGAGACCCACACTCACGAAGCCAGCACTTTGCCCACTGGGCCAGCTCCCCCACCTCTTCACTCCTCACTGTTCAGCCACCCCCCACGCAGAGTTCTTGTTACAACTTGGACCAACTTTCTCTCGAGACTCCGTTCCTAGACTCCTGGGTAAAAAGCATCGCCTTACCAAACTCCACTCAGCCGTCACTAAACGAAAATCTACCAGACCATCTTCTCCCTCAGAACAAAAGGGTCTCTACCATGTTTTCCACTCTTCTCCTCTGTGGGTCTGAAATTATACACAGCAGTGCCAAAGGTAAGGCATTTCTGGAGATTTTTTTCCCCCC
>JADRCC010553338.1:0-11682 GCA_019843855.1 Hylomyscus alleni
ATGTATACACATACAAGACCAGAGATTAAAAGGAGAAAGATGATCAGAGCATGTTGCATGCACACGCGGAAGTGTTACAATGTAACAATGGTGTCCAGTTTATTATTTCAGTTTATTCATTGTAACAAACAGACACAGCAGTCACAAAAGAGGATATAAAACTCATTATGCTTTCGGGTTTTGTTGTCAATAAGTGAATAAAAATATAATTGACAGTGAACGTCTAAGACCCTAAATGAAGTCTAGAGTTTCAGAGTGGCTGTTCCTACAGAGAGAGGTTCAATGACATGTATGGATTTGGGAATGGGCAAGGGCTCTAATCAACGTCATTAATCTGGCTGTGTGATGTTTTCATTTGTGACTTAATTAGAGTCCAGTGAGTTTATTCTAAAAACTTAATAGCCAGGCACAGCAGCACTCGCTTGTAATCTCAGCACTTAGGAAGCAGAAGCAAGGGGCTGGCAATTTGCAGCCAGTCTGGGCAACAGCTTAATGTCTGTGCTGTCAGTCAAGACCCTGCCTCAAAAACTCAATTAAAAATTTAAAACAAAGAGAAAGAAAAACATGGATAAATCAGAAAGGATAATTTGTCCCTTGGTAGACAAACCAGTTTAAACTATAGGCAACGTCACTAAATCATAGGGGCTGGAAGCCGAGCTGCAGCCCAGTAGTTAAGACAACTTGAGGCTCTTCCAAGGGGCTGAGGTGCAGATCCCAAAACCCATGTGGTGGTTTCTAACCCCTGTCACCCCAGTTCTAGGAAGTCTAACACCCACTTTGGGCCTCCTCTGGCACACTATACACATAGAAGTACACTTTACTAAATGCAGGCAAACCATTCATACCCTGAAATATAAAAATAAAAACACTTAAGCCATCAGTATGCTACCCTTTAAAGAGAAGAAGATTTAAACAGAAAATGTTACATAAACCAGGAGATAGATTACTTCACCTACATACATGAAAACGATGGTGTGACTCTAGTGAAGCCCCACCCCCCGTAAGTCTGGGATCCTGGGATAGTCATTCAGACCCAGCTACCTCTTTGCACTTGGAACTTGCCTCTTGACATTTTCAAGAACCACTGTCTGCTAAAGCTCTGCCCATTTTCACAGATCAGCCAAAACAAAGGCAACCAGAAAGATTGGCTTCATTGTAGCACACACTAAAATTTGCCAGGAACAGTCAGATGTTTTGGCATTGTCTGCAAAGTCCCTTGATACAAAATTTCCGATGTCCTCATTTTAAAAATTAGGGCCCAATTGGGTTGCACCAATCAATTGTTAGAACAGGCATCTTCTAGAAATAAGACAAGTGGTTCCCTACCTGTTAATTACTGAACCACTATCAACTGAGGATTGCCAGGGTGGAGTCCAGCTGCTACTCTAGAGCTGCTGTTAGGTGGCTCCACTCTCTGCACCTATCCCAGTGGCACAGGAACACAAGAGAACCCTGATCATCACCCACCACAGTTACTAAGCTCGAATTCTAGTAAAAAACCTTGAGTAGGTATGAAGCCTTTCTGAATACCTTCCTAAAAGCAATTCACCAATTGTGGATGTGTGTGTGTGTGTGTGTGTGTGTGTGTGTGTGTGTATGTATGTGTGTGTATGTATGTGTGTGTATGTGTATTTTAAATAGTTATAATCAGAATATATATATATATATATATATATATATATATATATATATATAGTATGTTCTCAAATTATCAAGAATGATATGATGTTGAAAGAATAATTTAAATCAAATTAAGAATTCTCAGGACAACCTAAAGAAATCTATTTAGTACCTGATTCAGGGGAATAGTCAAGTATCTATCTATCTATCTATCTATCTATCTATCTATCTTTCTTTCTAGTTAGGTACCTATAGATAAATAGCTATAGATACATATGGATACACAGTATGTGCTTACTTTCTTTATATATATACATATATATGTGTGTGTGTGTATCTATAAAAGTATGTACACATCTGTATGTATGTATATACATGTGCACGCATGTATATTTGAAGTCAATGATCATTTCGATAAAATGTGGGGAGGAATTTTGCTAGTCCCTGGGTGAGTGCTCATATGGGAGCACCTCCTGGGAAATGGAGCATGCTCTACCTCTAGTTTGAAAATCCAGAGTGGGCTTGGCAGTACTGAGACACAGGAAGCCCTGAAGAAACAAAAGGCGGGTCTGTCTCTATTCTAGACATGGCAAATGCCAGACATCTCACAGCTATCTTAGCATCTGACGGCCTGCAAGTGTCTTCCAAACTGTGGGTGACAATCACAATGACCATATAGCACCTTCTGAGTGCCTCGAGTGCAAAGTTCACTCGTTCTCAGGTCACCGATTTAATGCAACAGCCGAGTTCCATTCACATCAACAGACACTATCTGAGAAAGACAGCTGTAGGAGCAGAGTAAGGATTTAAAGCCCTGCCACAACTAGTGAGATCAGTATTGGACTCTAAAGGGCTTAACATCTAAACATAAAATGCAGGGACCAAATAAAACAGAAATTCTCTGGACATGTGATGTGATTAGTGCCCAAGGCATCATGACTGTTCAGCTCTGGGGCTGAGAATTTTACAGCAGCTAAAGGGGGTGGTGGTGGGGGGCTCGTAGAAATGGTTAACACATCATGAGCTATACCATGAGGTCATTGAAATATCTGTCTTCCTCCGATGTCATTTACATAGACCCAGGATTTAGATACAGCTTTAGCTTTTCTGGGTAGGTGCCATTTAAAGGAAAAGACAGGAAGACAGATCTCTGTGTTTAACCAAATGTTAAATATTTTTTATTTTACTCACCTGCACAGTGAGATGAATCCATTTCTTCCTAAGAATTCTCCCCGGTGTCATTACTTTTATTGGAGGCTGCAAACCATTTACTGTGCGATAATAAAACATGGTCTCTTTCTCGGATATTGTAACTTTGAACACAATCTGCCCATTCACTGTCTTTTCTATCACACACCTAAGAAAGCAACCAGAAAAGACAGAAAAGGTCAATGTCCAAGCAGAACGACAAGGTGAGACACTGTCCTGTTAAAGTGACCCCAGCCCCACCCAAAGTGGTGTGCTAGGAGTAAGTACTTGAACCTCATTACACTCCTAGAAACCCTTATTCCAACAGAAGTCATTTTACTTCAGGAAAAAAAAATGAAATTCTTATTTACAATATTTTCCCCAGAGCCTCAACACCCTTCATTAGAGATTCATGACGGAAAGTAAAGTAGTCACATCCTACTGGAAAACTAACATTTGGGCTACTGGCCCATTAGTTCCCTGCTATTCCTTTTATAGGAAGTGGTGGGACACGCCACATCCCACATGGGTATTGAGTCACCAGGGCAAATCTTTCTTCTTCTTTTAATGTCAAATCAATTTGGAGTCCATGGAAAGCTCTGAGTTATTAGCCCTGAAGTCAGAATTGCTCTATTTAATCCCTGGGATGAAATGGAGACTGAACAACCACCGTCTCTTCCTCTTTATCATGCACCAGCCAGAAGCCAGGAGCAGCACGTGCAAGGTGGCCACCTAGGTCTTCCGTGACTGCAGTCCAGCTGAGACACCGACATGGTATAACGATTCTAGACAGAGGCCTTCTCTCCAAGGATAAGATAAAGTAGGATTTCAATGACATAAAACAACTTTTAGGTCTTGAGTCACACTTAACTACTTTAGAGACTGGGTTTTGATACACAGCCCCAGATGAGTTTGATCTTGCAGGTTCTCCAACCCAACCTCTTGAATGCTGAGATAATGAGTGACATCATTCTGTGCTGAAATTTTTTTCTTTTTTTTCTTTTTTTTTTTTTTCTTTAGAGACAGGGTTTCTCTGTATATCCCTGGCTATCCTGGAACTCACTCTGTAGACCAAGCTGGCCTCAAACTCAGAAATCCACCTGCCTCTGCCTCCCAAGTGCTGGGATTAAAGGTGTGTGCCACCACGCCCGGCTGAAATTGTTTTCAAAGGTCATTCCCCTATGGGTTGTCTGGTGTGTCTTTCAGAGCCCAGGGGCTCCTCCCTCGCCTGTCCCATCTACTCAGGCCGGACACCTCCACGTGCATCACTGATCTCAAAACCATCTTTGCAGCTCAAAGACTTGGAAGCAGCCTTCTTTCCCCGCTCACTAAGCATGCTTTGCCATCTAGGTAGGGATGAGACTCCTCCCATTGGAGCACCAGAATTCTGAAGACCTGAGGGATGTATCTGATACTACAGGACTTCCTCCCCTAACGCAGTCAGAATCAGTCTGGAGAATCCCCGTGGCAAACGTAAGGTTGGGCCACCCAAGAATGGCTGCAAGTGATGTTTCAAAATCATCCTCACGGGAAGCATTTAAAAGCCTTGTTTTCCTTTCATCTATGTTTTTCCCAAGGTGGAAAACAGAGTAAGATTGCAGAGCACCAGTTTCTCCTTTACTGACACTAACTTACTATTCTTTTTGCCTGCATTTGGTAAGATATGAAATAAGGCATTTTTATTTTTGGCAAATCATTTCAGCTAAAAGCTTTTAAACATATCCATATATATGTACATACATACATACATACATATATACATGCATACATGCATACACATACATACATATATACATTCTACTGCAGACTATTTTTAATGCTTCAGTAATTGAATATTTGAGATTTACTGACATGAAAAAAATCTGCCATTATCCTATTTCTCTGGGACTTTGAGAGTTTTTCTTTGTTCATTTGTCTTGAGTATAAAATCTACAAGTGAGAATTCAATCATTACACAGGAATGTATTTACCAAATGCAGACTTATTTCCCCAAGCTTGCTGAAAATGCTTTTCTTAATATGTTATTGATTATCTCCCTTGCTATTTTGTTTGCTTGTAAACACTCTATCTTTGGTAGATAATAAATGTGAGACGGAGGCAGGTAGTAAAATATTTAGGAACTGGATTTATTCTGCTCCTGAATACACAGTAATTGGATAATCCACGTTTTGTTTGTTTTACTTATCTGGAGCAAACACCCCCCCCAATTCCCCCAATTCCCATAGGTACTTTAGCATCAAGAATGAAATGACCTTGATACAAGCAACGGATCCCCCAAACTATAAGCCTCATGCCAGCACCTCTTGGAATGCCCCTGTATCTTATCATTAGGAAAGGAAGGCGACGGAAGGGGTGTTTGCTACAGAGATGTCTCTGCAAACTTGAAAAGGTGGTTTAAGAGTCCGGATGCTGGTGGCATGACAAGTAGCTTCAATTTCCAACAGTAAAACTAAACAGCAGAGTCTTTTTTTCTTTCTCTCTCTCTCTCTCTCTTTTTTTTGTGAGGGAGGGGCAAGCGATTGAAACAGGGATAATGGACTCCAATTATTTTAACTCCAAACTTAAAACAAAAGTAAAAGTAAAGTGCACAATGAGATGAGCCTTCCCTTGGCAGGCGAAGTGTGAGTGCCTAAGATGCTAAGTCACACTTGCTGGTGAGTTGGCAAGACTTCCTTGTTTCATAGGTTCTAAGATATTTCCCCAACACAGTCCCACAAAGCAAAAGGCCCAAGGGCAGGTGCCCAACACTACTAGGAGACAAAAGATGGGGCAAGAGTTCCTAGAACGCACACCATGCTTGGAAGAAAATGGCAAAAGCAAATGTAATATTAAACAAATAAAGATCAATGGGAGCCAGAGAGATGCCCAAAGGCTAGTCAAAATTTTTGTTTTCTAGTAGGGACATTTTGTATATAGAAACCTCAATCAAGACTTCAAACAAAACAATTATTTCTATTACAGGCACCTGTGCCTACAAATGTACTCTCAACTTGCCTAGACTCCAAAGGCTGAGACCAAAAGTTCAGCTAGTCTATGAGAAATAAAAGGATAGATAATAAACGAGTTTGATATTTATCAATATATAATTCTATTGTGTATTATAATATATATAACTGTTGTAAATAATATATATTACATATGTACTTGATGTATGTTCAGATATATTCCCCCCTCCCAGTGCAACTATTTCAATACTTTCATTTTCCATTTCCATTTTCAATAGGTTGAAAACACTTCAGGAAACAATACTTAAGATTGTAGAGCCAAAAAAGGGAAGACTAACACAGCAGCTGATCTTCAAGTGTAGGCCCCCGCAGGTGCATAGCTGTATTGTTGTTACCTTAATTTCTAAGTGAGACCTCAGATTTCAATAATTTTCATAACTTCCCATTTCACAGGGGTTCTAGGCCAACGGAAAACTAGAAACGTAGCTGGCGTTACTCACATAGTGTCTCCTTGCTCAAGGTTCAACCACACAGCTAAGGTAAATTCTGAAGCCAGCCTTGGAGTCCGTAGAGAGGGGCAGTTCTTGCGGCTTCCAAATATGAAGCTCGTGGAGTTGCTTCTGGAGTAAGGGTGGAGGTCACCGTGGTCTGCAGGGATGCAGCTCCCGAGGCCTTCTAGGAGGGCAGTGTAGGGAGGAGAGGCAGAGCGGTAGGGGCAGTCCTGGATACACAGCTTCTCCGTACACAGTTGCACATGCTCAGCGGCCACCACACCACCACAAAAGGTGCTGGGGCTTGGGAATCCACACGTGGCGTGGGTCGGCACAGTGGATACCTTCTTGAAAGCACTGACATTCTCCAGCCTTGGGAAAATGCCCTGCGAGGCAGCCGACAGCACGGAAGCCAAATAGGCAAGGATCAATGTTTTAGTGGCGGGACACAGGAAGCCCGGCGAGAGAGCCAGGTAATGCATGATCACAAACAAGTGTTCTTCACCTGATGAGGCATTCCTAAATTAATATCCAGGCCTGCTCTGTTCACCAGAAACACTGGAGAGGCTGGGCCCTTGAATACTGAGAGGCTCCATCTCGGGGAGGCTGCAGACACACTTTCATACGGAAGGCCAAGCAAGGTAGCCGCCTTTGGAGAGGATAGAAACATGAGTCGAAGCCAGTGCCTGGTGAACAACACACAAGAAGTTAAGAATTTATTCTAAGTGTGAAGATTTTATGCCCCCCCCCCACGAAAACAATGGCGAACTTCTCAAAGTACATCCTGAACCATCCAACTTAGGGTCAAAAAATATGATAAAGATCTTAACATTTTATTGGACAAATCACGATCATCAATCTCTAGGACAATCAGTCTATGTATTTGTATAGGACTGGGAATTGCAGAGGCTTCTAGCTACTTTGAACTGTTACTTGACCCCAGAGAATTGGCACCACCCACTCTAATTAGTGCAGTAAAGCATCCTTTAGCTCTTTTCACGAACACCATATGTTGTGACCAGAGCTAACTTGCATTTGCCCAAAGTGGAGCTGGCTAAGCACTCTGGGCCTTTCCCCTCATCCCAGCCGGCACAGCTACTTTAAGCTCACGGCAAAGCTGATTAGAAACTCAACGCCATCTGCTTGCCCTGTGCCTTAATATTTATCAGGCATTTGTGTTAATGTTTCCGCGTATGACTCTGTATTTGGAGGTTAACTGTGGATTCCTAATACCGAGTAAGTAATTGTATTGATAAATAAGCTGAGTTACCATTCCTTGATTGCATTTCAACCAGTCCCCTCCGTGTGAGAAACAGCTCCTGGACAGGACCCCTGTCCCACGTTGCCTGGCAACCCTGCTGTCACCCCCTCCCCATCACTTCTAGGAAACAGGCCCCAGCAACATGAAGGCCCTGAGGAAGACTTGGCACTCAGGCTACTCTTCCCCACAGCTTAAAAGGTTACCTGTAGCTCAGGGCAGGCTGCTTGGTGGCCCCTCAGCAACTGAGCTGTTCCTGCTTTCAAGCTGGTACCTTAGTCGGTGGGAGGGAGTCAGGTGGGGCATGCATGCTTAATTTTTAAAGTAGCAGTACACCTTATCCCGTAATAGCCCGCCAGGCCCCTCCTCTTTCCCCCGCTTTTAAGATGCTTTCTCCATGCAGTGCTTTCATCACAAAGACCTGATTCTATGAGACAGCAACTGTATGGGTAGCTCTACATGTTCCCTCTTTGGGAGGAAGGAGCCAGCAGGAGGCTAGCCAATAGATGGCATTTTCTCTTCGTCTTCATTCACCTCAGGACACTCTGTTCTAACTGGGCTTGACTACTTTAGGCAAGAGAGATACACCTTGGATTTCTAAACACAGACTCTGAACCAACCAGAGAAACAACCAGGGACTGACGGGACTACTGAATTGTAGACACTTAAATGCTAGCGCATGTGGGTGTTTGTATGCACATGCCAGCTCCTGTGTCTGTGGACTTCTTAATACCTCCAAAGTAGCCGGGCGGTGGTGGTGCACGCCTTTAATCCCAGCACCCGGGAGGCAGAGGCAGGCGGATTTCTGAGTAAGAGGCCAGCCTGGTCTACAGAGTGAGTTCCAGGTTAGCCAGGGCTACACAGAGAAACCCTGTCTCAAAAAACAAAAACAAAAACAAAACAAAACAAAACAAAAACCTCCAAAGTTGTCATTTCTGACCTCTGACCTCTGGTGATCTGGGTTTGATCCTGAGTGAACAGACCATAAAAGGAAGGAAAGAGCAGACACCTGGAAGTTACCCTCTTACACACACACACACACACACACACACACACACACAGAGGTACGCACACACAGTAGCATGTATATGCACACAACCCCCCTCTCCCCAAAAAAATACAAAGAAGAGTAAACTAACAATATTAAATCTACAGTAAGTGCAGTGGAGCTTGAGGGAAGGCATCGGCTTCTGCAGGCTCGCCCATGCTTACCCAGACAGCAGGGGCTTAGCAGCTCTGCTCCACAGGGAGGCACTCTGCTTGTCATTTGTAAAGGCAGACAATGAAGTGACACATTCATTGTCTCAGTTTAACAGGTTAGTATAATCTCTCCTGTGCTATGCCCCAAGTGAGTCACATACCAAGAGCTTTACCTTTCTGTAAATGCCTGAGAAATAAATATGAAAAAGAAAAGAGAAAGGAGAAAGCCACTGGGCGTAGGGACGCAACAGCATAGGGAAGCAACAGCAGGCACGAATAGTCTTATACCAGCTTGCTGTCTGTTTCTGGCTCCTTCTGCCCCAGACCAGCATGAGTAGATATACTAGCCAGCAGAGAGCCTGATGACAACCAGATTGACAGCTACTGAACACTGCTCTCGGCTCATTCCGATGGTGGGAGAAAAATCCTCATTAATGTAATATACAGGTTCTCTCCTGGCCCCTGCCTGTGTCTGACATGCAAATGTTCCAGTGGTCAGAGCAGGTTCATGGCCCATGGGCCTATTCAAAGATTTGGAGGTGACTCCTCAACATGGGATGGCAAAGTCACCTCTCAGAAAGCACACATAGCAGGAAGGGGGAAAATGTGTGACCATTTGTCGACACGCTCCCACTTGCTTTTCTTGATGTAAAGACATAATGCTGGGATGGATGACTCACAATCACTTTTTGTTGACATATTACTGAAAATTATGGTTCAACTAGACAACTCTGAATAGATTCCCCTACTACCCAGTTAGAACTCGTTATATAGAATAAGACAGGGAAGAGCTTAGATTTCAGGTACCACACAGCTCTTGCTCATGAATAAAGTTTACCCCAAAATAGGATTTGGAGTAAGCCATGGGTTTATTATTAAGATGATAATCATGTATAATAACCTAATTACAAGACTGGGAACAAACTATAGATGTAGTATGGTTACACATAAAGATATTAATGTCTACATCAACTAATTCAAAGTATCAGATACATTCAGCTAATGAGGAAAACCTCCAAATCAAGCTGATCCAAGAAGAAACATGAAAATGAACCAGATGTCCATCAGCTGTGGAATTCATCAATAAAGTCGATAAGGCTAAAGTGACATAACTCACCTGTCCACAACCGTGTTGATTAGCTCTGTTCATTCATGTGACAGACATGGTGGTTAAGGGTGAAGGCTAGGAACACCCCCAGGTTGATGCATGTGTTCTATAAGGAGTGAAGGCCAGGAACCGCAGACCTTATGCATGTGTTCCACGCTTGAATTTATATTAACTTTAAACATGTAAGATTGTTTCATTCTTGAATTTATATTAAATTTAAACATGTAAAATTAGTCTAATGATAGAAACTAGAATGATTCTCTCTTTAAGGCAGAAAATCAACTGAGAAAGAGGGCTTCAGAAAGACAGCCAGGGAGAACAAATTAAAAACAGAAAAGAGAAAAGAAGAAAGCCAACAAAAGCGTTAAAAATTTTCTCTGTTCCAACTTGTGTACAACACCACTATAATTTTCTCTTTTATTTTCCTGTGTTGTGCCACTGTGTGTGTTTTTGTCAGTGTGTGCATGTGTATGTGTGTCAGTATGTATGTGCATGTATGTGCATGTGTATGTGTGTATGTGTGTGTATGTGTGTATGTCCATGTGTTTATGTGTGTATATATGTGTATATACATGTGTGTGAGAGTATACCCTTATGAAAGGACTTGGAAGACACTTTTATTGCATTTTCATGATTTTTAAATTGAGTTACAGTTATATTCAGTGGATATATTGTTGTCCTATGGGGAAATTTTTACCTACAGAATATTTAATAGAAAGATTTGTGTTCTGCATTTCCATTTTACACTTAAACTATATTTCTATTGCGATGTAATCTGTGCATCATGTATAAATCTCAAGTGTATGGCTTGTTGCATGTTTTTATGTCTGTGTACATGGGAGGCTGCCACCGGACTGTTGAAGAACAAGCTTAAGAACAGATAGGTGAGCAGACATAGCTTGCTATTTATAGATCGAAATTTAAAGAGCTGGTGTTGGGCAGCAGGATGGCCCAGTGGGTAGAGACACTTGCTGTCAAGCCTGAGGACCTGAGTTCAAGCTCCAGAATTCACATGGTGGAGGGAATTAACAGATTCCGGGGAAGTGTCTCCCGTTTGCTTCACCCATACTGGATTATGCACCCTATTTACCACCCAAAGTGAATCACTGTGTGTGACTTAAACTGATAAAGACTTAGTACTATAGCATCTCTCTCTCTCTCTCTCTCTCTCTCTCTCTCTCTCTCTGATGGACTGTTCATCATCCTGGTCTCCGAATGACAATGACCTACGTCCATCCCCACAGCTGCAGCACACTCAAGGAACTGAGGCAAACTCATCCTCTGAACTTGGGAACTAGGTATGGTACCCTCAGTGCGTGGGCTCTCATGACCTTATCCCCATTCACAAAAGCGTATTCCCTTAGCCAGTTGGCAGACTTGACCATGCAGAGTAGAAGACCCTATTCGCATGCTCTATTGTCTTTTAGCTTTTTTTTAAAAAAAAATTATTATCGTGATCACAACTAAGAAAATACAAGCTGGGTGACTCACCATAGGCCAGAATCTCTATGGCACTGCTGGTCCCAACAGGTTGGCAAATAGTTCAGAGATAATATACACTTCCTAGCCATGGAAGAGCCAAGCACTGGGCCCTTATGGAAGAGTTAGGGGAAGAATTGAAGGAACCAAAAAGGGATGGCAAGCCCAAAGGAAGACCAACAGTATCAAGTAACTTGTATCCCTGCGAGTTCCCAGAGACTAAGATACCAACCAAAGAACACACATGGCCTACTCTGAGACCCCTAGCACATAGGTAGCAGAAGATTGCCTTGTCTGGCCCTAGTGGGAGAGGATGGGCCTAATCCTGTAGAGCCTTGATGCCCCAGGGAGGGGGGAATGCCCAGAGGGGATACCCTCTCAGAGGCAAAGGGG
>JADRCC010553342.1:0-14674 GCA_019843855.1 Hylomyscus alleni
AAAAAAAATGGGTAGCTGAGGCTAAATCTGGGGCTGGAGAATCAATAAATGATGACAAGTAGAAAATTCTGAATGTCTTTATGTAATATTAGCTACTGATGCTATTGGGAACTTCAGTAAACACTGACTTCTAGAAAAATAAAAAGAAATCAAAATTTTGAGTTGGTTGTACTGTGAAAGATTATATCAGGATAAATACATGATCATCTTAGGATCAGAAAACTAATTAGACCATTCTATGTGTTGTGATATGGAAACTATGAGGATAAGAAAGCAGCTAGAGTAGAGTTAATAATGTGGAAGAATATAAAACTAAGATGAGTCAAAGATGTAAAGCAGAATGAAGATGATGATCAGAAATGAGTGGAGAGTTTCAAGAGACCTGGCGGTATCAGAACATTATACATAGCTTGGCATTTGGTTAGTAGAAACTATAAGGGAGAAGGAGTCAAATATAATTCATAGATCTGAGTCAGGATGATCCAAAAATGTTATGATAGAGAAATTGGGAGTGGGAGAACATTTAGACTGACATTAATTTTCTGGTGGCAATCTTAATCCAAAGACCAAAAAAAGCATTCAAATTCACAGAAGGCAGGTGGAAGAGAATTCTGGGACTCAGTTCTGGGGAACTTCATTTCAGTTGTTTATTGAAGCAATCCTTGGAAGTGCAGGAATAAGATTTTGTGTAAGTTTGGCAGTAAGACAGACAAATCATCAAGGGTGGGACTTATATTTCAGATCACCTGGAAGAAAGATAACCAAGAAAGGTTTGCAGAAACCTCCAGAAAGAAGAGGCACATGAATATGTACAGGTGCACAAATATACATATCTGTACATGAGTGTGCAGATCAGAGGCCAACCTCAGAGAAACTTATCTTATGGTTTCAATCATAAGAGATATGGTATCAACTAAGACCCAAGGCTTGTCAATTATGCTAGGATACTGACCAGAAAGTCACAGGTGCTTCCCAGAGCTGAGATTTCAAGTGTGCACTTGTGTGACTGGTTTTCACACAGGCATTTGTTATCCTGTGCCAATCTCGTGCTATCACAGCAAGTGCCTTGCAGACTAAATCATCTGACAAGTCCTTTTCACAATAATTTTAATTAATTTCAGAGTATTAAAATTTGCCTTTAATCAATAGTTTTGGATTGTAGTCTTTGTTTTTAACTTTTATGTCCTCCCCACTTTTGAGACCCCTCTCAGTATGCTAAATGAGCTTTTAACCCCATAAATTTGGGGATGGCCTTGTTGCTTATTATGACCAAAAACTAGGAGCAAACATGACTCATTCTATAGCATGGAAGTTTTCTTGATGAGAGGTGAAGGCTATACTTATCCACTGGTATAAACACAAATGTTTATAGACTTCATTAGGTATATGATGGTTTCTAATTTAGCAGTTATAGATTCTCCTCTAATGACCATACAATTTCACTAGAACCAAGGATTTAGCTAGGTTTTCAGCACCAGAAATGTTTCCCTCTTGTTGAGCAGGATTGTATTTCCTAGTAATATCAGAATCTTTACTCATAAAGCCTCACCAACATGTGTGCCCAAATGTGAATTAAACAAGGACAGCACCAATGGACATGCCAAAGTTGATGGAGAAAGCCCACAAAGACTCAACCCTACACAAAGAACTGTAAGTGACTTGGGAATACTAGGCAAGGAAGAGATGGTCTTCCCCAAGGAAGAATATACCAATTGGTTGGCCAATACCAAATAGTTATTCCTGAAAACATATATAAAAGTAATATTATACATTATATAAGCAGGTTATGTTTAAGAACAGTTATACATAAATTAAGATGACTCAAAGATGTAAAGGAGAATGAAAATGATGATCAGATATGAGTGGGAGTATACAGTAAACACATACACAAACATGTATACATGCATCCAACAGCAATTAGTATAAAAAGAGGCTATGAATTTGAAGGAGAGCCTATTAGAGGCTTATAAGAGAGGGTTATATGGAGGAACAGGAAGGAAGAAATGTTATAACTATATTATAATTTCAAAACTAAATTTTAAAATAAAATCATGACTCCAAACTCTTTCAGCAGTGCATGGCTCTGCTCACACAGTTAGGCTATGACTTTGTCATGGACTGACCAATGCCATGAGACTAGCAGAGTCCATGCAGACGCCACTTCTTCATCTAGGGCCCTGGAAAGGGGAGAGATGAAAGCATAAAGAAAAAGACCCCATACAAGGCACCATAGTTGACCTACCAGTGCCTTGCAATCTGAGGAAGAAAGAAATGTTTGTTCTTGTATGTCAATGGGATATAAAAATGTTTGTTGCTACAGTAAAAGCTGTCTAAAACATCACCTTTGGAAAATCCTAACTCAGCTCAAAATTATATGAAACTTTTAGAAAGTGTTAACTTCATAATGCTCATAAACTTTAAAATTAACTTACTTTCACCATTATCAGCAGCTTGAATTACAGTTTGAAGTAAGGAACATACCTGCTTACTAGCCTTTACTCATTTAAATAATGTGTAGATGTTTATGAATCCTTATAAACTGCGTTCAGTAAATACCATAGCATTCATGATATAAAGATGCTTTTTTTCATTTGTCTTTGTGTGCTTTTATTTAGTAGCTACACAGCCACACTCCTTGTGCTTGGATTTACTATGAAAAGCACTTCTCATCTACATAATTGTTGGCAAAAGCTGCATCTCTCAGTTCTGTTTGGAGCACAGCATTCTGTGCTGCCACTTCCACTATTTCAATGGCTCTTAAAATTCTCTCCACTGTTCTTTTATTCCTGGTACCTCCTTTGTGATTTATGAGTTGTTTTGTGGAATTATAGCAGCTGTAGACATATAGATGTGGTACACAAAATTACCCTCATTTAAATAAACAAGTTAGCATGTCTATCTATTTAAATGTTTTCAAATAGCATTTCCTTTAACTTGACCTTTAAAAGAAAAAATCCTCAATGGCATGGAAGCACCTCATCTCACGGTGTACATGCCATTTCCTTTGTTACTCCAATGTATGGTAGTATTAGAAACTGAAATCATGTTTCAGAAGTGAATAGCTTTACTATAATAGGGTTCTAACATTTACCAATTCATCATTAAAATAATCCCCAAAATGTGAAGTGACCTGTGTAAGAATGTTGATAAATCAGTTCTCTATTCATGGACCATATAAAATAGTTAAACACACAAGAGATGCATTTACAGAAAGTGAAGAACTCTGTGAAACTGTAACTGAAAGAGTGACTTTCAAATGTATTCACTGGTCTACAGCAGGCACAAGGAAATGACCCTCTTTGTTAGTTTTAGCTGGAGGCTCCCTTGTCATGTAGGCCTTGGCACACAGAATAATAACAACATGGAAGCTTCTTTCTGAAGTACAAGAGAAATGAAAATAAAAGGACAGGCAGGTAGACACAGAATGCATGAGTGAGCACTTGAGATGGAAGCCAAGGCTTTTATCTTTATACAGTTCAATCTTGAAACCTGTGTCTCATTATTTCCACCACTTTCAACTTGTTAGAACTGAGTTAATAATCCAGACCATGGCCGGCAAGACTCCTTTATGCCTTGGTATAAACAGCTCCCAAAATAATAATTGAATTACAATTTTTCAACTTTCTGATGGTGCCAAAGCAGAGGGCACTCAGTAGAAAGCACAGTGGAGTACTTTAGATTGTTGTGAGTATCTAGTTAGGAAGATGGTACTCTGTCTCAATTCTGGACATCAAAATAGTTGAAAGTCCCAGCCAGCCACTAAAACATTTAAGTAAATGAGCCATTAATTGGGAGCCTGCTGACCTTCCCATTACTAGGTAAGCACTGTACTGTGTTAAACTATGATGTTAATCTTCAGCAAAGTGGGTAGATACAAAATTAACTCAACAAAATCAGTAGCCCTCTTTTATAAAAATAATAAGTGGGCTAAGAAAGAAATTAGGGAAACAACACCCTTTACAATGCACACAAATGCTATAAAATACCTCAGGGTAACTCTAATCAAGCAAGTAAAAGATCTGTTTGACAACAACTTCAAGTCCCTGAAGAAAGAAATTGAAGAAGATGTCAGCTGATGGAAAGATCTCTAGTGCGCATGGATAGGTAAAATTACCATTGTAAAAATGGCCATCTTACCCAAAGCCATCTACAGAATCAATACAATCCCCATCATAACTCCATCACAATTAGTTAAAGACCTTGAAAGGACAATTCTCAACTTCATATGGAAAAATAAAAAACCCAAGATAGCCAAAACAGTCCTGAACAATAAAAGAACTTCAGAATGAATCATTATCCCTAACCTCAAGCTGCACTACAGAGCAATAGTGTTAAAAACTACATGGTATTGGTATAGAAACATATACCTTGATCAGTGAAATAGAATCAAAGACCCAAAAATAAACCCACACACCTATAGACACTTGATTTTTGATGAAGAAGCCAAAACCCCACGATGGAAAAATGGAAGTATTTTCAACAAATGGTGCTGGGCTAACTGAATATCTACATGAAGAAGAATGAAAATACATCCATACTTATCACCCTGAATGAGACTCAAGTCCAAGTGGATCAAGGACCTCAACATAAAATCAGATACACTAAATCTCACAGAAGAGAATGTGTGAAATACTCATGAACACATTAGTATAGGTGACAGTTTGCTGAACAGAATACCAGTGGCTTGGGCTCTAACCAACAATCAATGAACAGGACCTAATGAAACTGTAAAGCTTCTGAAAGGGAAAGGAAACAATCAAAAGGACAAACCCATAGCCTACATATCGGGAAAGAATCTTCACCAACCCTACATCTGGCAGACAGCTAATATCCATAATTTATAAAGAACTCAAGAATTTAAATACCAATACCCAAATAATCCAATTAAAACATGGGGTACAGAACTAAGCAGAGAATTCTCAACAAAGAAATCTCGAATGGCCAGGAAGCACTTAAAGAAATGTTCGAAATTCTTAGTCATCAGGGAAAGACAAATCAAAACATCTCTGAGGTTCTGTCTTAAACTCATCAGAATGGCTAAGATCAAAATCTCAAGAGATAGCACATGCTAGTGATGATATAGAGCAAGGGGAACACTTTCAAATTGCTGGTTGGAGTGCAAACTTGTGCAATCACTTTGGAAATCAATTTGGAATTTTCTCAGAAAACTGGGAATAGTTCTCCCTCAAGACCCAGCTATACCACTCCTGGACATATACCCAAAAGATACTCAACATCCCATAAAGACACTTGCTCAACTATTTCATAACAGCTTTACTGTAATAGCCAGAAAGTGAAAACAACCTAAATAATCCTCAACTGAAGAATGGATAACAAAAATGTGGTACATCTACACAATGGAATACTACTATTCGGCTTTTAAAAACAAAGATATCATGAATTTTGCAGGCAAATGGCTGAAGCATGGGGTTATCATTCTGAGTGAGGGAACCCAGTCCCAAAAGAACATGTATGGTATGTACTCGCTTATAAGTGAATATTAGCCATAAAATACAGATACCACTGTACATTCCCCAGACACAATGAGGCTAAACAAGAAGGAAAGCCAAGCTAGGAAGCTTGAATCTCACTTAGAATGTGGAATAAGATAGTCATAAGAGGCAGATTGATGGAAGAACCTGGGAGGGATGGGGGATGAGGAGGAGAATGGCGGAGTTCAAAATAAGGCATGGACAAGAACAGGAGAGAGCTAGATGGCCATGAAAATGAATGAAAATTTGCAACTCATGAGGGTTGAGGGACAC
Source organism: Hylomyscus alleni (assembly GCA_019843855.1). Classification (NCBI taxonomy): domain Eukaryota; kingdom Metazoa; phylum Chordata; class Mammalia; order Rodentia; family Muridae; genus Hylomyscus; species Hylomyscus alleni. Next base: position 5,766 of record JADRCC010553342.1, read on the forward strand.
ATCTCCAGGATAAGAGATGGCCTGGGTTAAGGAGTGTGCCTAAGAATCAATGGGGGTAACTTTAGCTGTGATTCATTACACTGGGGATATGGAATCTGAACAAGTCACCTCCTATAACCAGGCAGTAACTCCAGTGGACTGGTAGAGACATCAACCCACCCATAAAACTTTCAATCCAAAATTTATTCTGTCTACAAGAAATACAGGAACAAGGAATGGAACAAAGACTAAGGGAATGGCCAACCATTAACTAGTCCAATTTGAGAACCATCCAGGGACAAGCACCAATCTGTAACACTATTAAAGTAACAGAAGCAAGTTGTCCTCTGAGAGGGTCCACTCAACAGCTGACTCCAACAGACAGACACCCACAGCCACAGTGAATGAATGATGAATGAAGGATGAATAATAGGATGGATTACAGGTCACAATGGGCATAGGAACTGCACAGGAAGATCAACCAAGTCAATAAACCTGAACACTTGGGGCTCTCAGAGTCTGAATGACCAACCAAAGAACATACACAGGCTGGACCTAAGCCTGCCCACACATGTGTAGCGATGTGTAGCTTGCCCTTCATGTGAGTCTCAAACAACTGGACTGGGGGCTCTACCAAAAGCTGTTGCCTGTATATGGCATAAGTTGTTCTAGCTAGGCTGCTGCCTTGTCTAGCCAAAATGAGAAAGAAAGTACCTAGCCTTGCAGAGACGTGAAATGCCAGGGTGGGGGTATACCTTTAGTCATAGTGGAAAGTTTTCATATTTATGGGAGGTGATGTGGATTTTTAAAACAGATTTATTTATTTTATTTATGCGAGTACAATGTCACTGTCTTTAGACATACCAGAAGAGGGCAATGGATCCCCTTATAGATGGTTGGGAGCCACCATGTGGTTGCTGAGAATTGAACTCAGAACCTCTGGAAGAGCAGCCAGTGCTCCCAACCTCTGAGCCATCTCCCTAGCCCCCAATATAAATTCTATAAGTAAAGAAAAACAATCACTGTTCTTACCCACCCATAAATTCTGTGAACTACAACAATAAATGGTCTGGCAAGACACACTCACTGAGGTAATAGTGATATGAATATCCTGGGAGTAATCAATACATTTACATACTTACTGGAATTAAGGACCTGTCTATGAATAAAAGCCTATATCTAGCACTGATAAACATTTCAAGAACCTGTAATTATATAGATCTTATGCGCTAGCAGAGAAACAACTAAAATTATTCTACTAACTTGACATAATCATAATGACTTTCTGGTATACCTATATGTTAGTGTAGCCTTCAGCCTTCATCAATGAAGTTTCTTCAATAGATGAGTAAGACAGAAACCCACAATGGCTAGATGTGTGGAGAACAAGAGACTGTGCATTGCTCAGAAGTCCTAATGGGGGTACCTGTATCACACCATCTTCTCCCAGGCCTCAAGGATTATTACAGAAAGGGAGTATACATATTTTAATTTTTTAAAGATTTCCTTTCTTTTTTTGGGAGGGTGTAAGTATTCATATATTAAAGGCCAGAAACAATAGATGACTACAAGAAATTGTTTTCCAAACAGAACAGGGCAGTTAGAAATATGAATTCACAGTGGTTGTAACTACATGCATAAGTCCTGGGCAATGCCAACACAGACAAAGTAAGTAAGCCCTCAGCTAAGAATAGAATTATGGAAATGAGTTCTCTTGCTAACCTTAGGACGAAGGCATCCACGTTGCCACAGTGTGATTGAATGTGTTCAATAGTACAATTATGGGAGAAGAACTAGAATCCTAAGAAGGAATTAAGATTGTAAAAAGAAATAGAGATAAAGATGGCACATATATCACATATGTGTGTGTGTATATATATGTATATATATATACATATATATACATATATATATATATATGTTTATATAGAGAGAATTACATTGGTTTACCTGATACATGAGGCTAGTCCAACAATGGTTGTCTGAACTCTAGAAAAGCTAAGAACACAGTAGTTGCTCAGTACACAGGCTGATAAGTCAATAGTCCCAATCTAAATATGAAAGCCTAAAGAATTCCTGGAGAGGCACAACTCCTCAGTCTACATTGGGAGGCCAAAGAAGCTAGGCTGTAATATCAGTTGAAGGATGTTAGCAGAAGCAACAATAAAGTAGATCAACTTACCAGAAATGGATGAAAGCGGGCAGGCAAAGAGCAGCAGCTTATCTCCTTAGACCAAAAAAAGAAAAAAAAAAGTGCCACCTCTTTGGGAGAGTTTTCTTTCTTTTCTTAATCCTCCAATGAAATACCTTTGCATAGCTGTACAATGACTTATCTCTTAGTTGACTTGAGCCAATCAAGTTTATAACTAAGAATAACCAAGATAAAAAGTGCCATTAGAAAAAGATGGGCCGTTCATTCTGGACACAGCACTAAACCTGAAATTCTTATCATGAAAGTATTGTGAGCCATGACATAATATACATCTCACTATTTCTTAGGGTAGCAATGGAAAATGATTATTAGGAATAGTGACAACCCTTAAAATAAGTAAGCTCTCTGAGATGCCATGGCAAAGATACATGGAAAACAAAAGGAGAAACCTCCTACAATGACAAACCTCAGTGTCACTTAACAGATCAGTGACAAATTCCTTCAGTGTGACTCCTCACCTGCCTTAGATGTGAATCCCTAAGTCCTTCAGTGTCAGAGTTGATAGAAAAGCACAGAAATCTGCCTTATTCCCAATGACCTTCTGCTATACTCATAGATCAATGCTTGCTCAGCCATCATCACCTCTGCAGCAGATAAGAACAACTACAGAGATCCATAGCCAGACATTATGCAGAAAGTGAGAAACTGTGGAAAATTCAGCCCTAAACAGGATGTCTACATCAAATATATCCTCTCAGAGTTCAGGGAAAAAGGAGATGGAGAACCCCAAGAAAATAGGTCCCTCTAAATCAACAGGATTGATACATGTATGAACTCACAGAGACTCAAGCAACATGTGCATGGCCTTCACAGGTCCACAGAAGATTGGAAATTAAAGCTGAAAGGAGACATGGACACCTGCCTCCATCCTAAACACAGAAGCTATCACCAAGTGATAAGTCCTTGCAAACAAAAATTTACTTTTCTCCAAGAGTCTCACTGGGAAAACAAACTACTCTTAAGGGTAGGCTGAATGTCCAGCTGTAGATACCCAACAGAAAATGAGCTCAAGGGCACCTTTAGGGGGTTCCTTGTCTTTAATATCAGAGCTTTTCCCTTTTTAATTTTTTTCAATTTAATTATATTTTTGATGTTTTCTTTTATTTATGTTTTCTATGTCTTCTTTTGAACATACAGGTCCTTTGCATTTATATAATGTCTTCCAGTTTAGTGCTTTTTTGGGATTCCTGAGTGCATGAATGAGTGATTCTCTGTGTTTATATCTCTGACCCTCTCAGGCTCTTTTCCTTCTGATTGTTTTGTAAGTTCTGATGTTCTTGTTTTATTTTATTTTATTTTATTTTATTTTATTTTATTTTATTTTATTGTTACCCCTTAGAAGACTATTTTCTAATGAGAGACAGAAAAGGGAAGATCCAGATGGGAGAGGAAATAGGGAGGAACTGGAAGTAATAGAGGAAGGGAAATGTAATCAGGATATATTTTGAGAAGGGGGGAAACATTTTCAATAAAAGAAAAAAAATCCTGCATTTTTAAGAAGAATCTCTGAAGATGCCAAACATTTTTGAGAATCCCTGATGTCAGTGTATCTCAGCTCCCAGAAGATAATGCAGCTGTGTCATAACTGTCTTTCAACCTGGAAACAGTTGGAAGCAAATGCTCCACTGGGCTTGTCTGGGACTCAGCACACCAGTCACCTCCTCAGGAAGTCCCAGACAACAGAAAAGGGTTCAGGTCATTTATCCCTTACCTCACTGCACCTGGATAGAAGGCAATCAATAGGCTTGTATTAACAGATGTCTCACCTGAAAAATAGCCCCAGAAACTTACCCCAGCTCCTCAGTGCAATGTTCAAAGGCACGATTAACTCTGAGCTGTGCTCTCTGTGTAAGGCTCCTGGGAGCTACTTTTCCTCTTTGCAGTAAGTGCTTGTCCATCTTATGAACAAGTAGGTGATTTTCAATTATCTATGGAGCAATTTTGACTTATTTAACTGATCTTATTCCCTACTGCACTGGCTAGTAAAGCATCTATGTCTAAAAATGGCCACACCACAGACTTGATGGTGTATGCTCCTCTTAGATTCAGTCCTGTTTATTTATAGTCCTACTCTTTTTTTTTCATGCTTGCCTCTTTCACCTACTTCCAATTTATGTGATCTTCCTATCTTTTATATATCTGTGCAAACTACTGTATAGTACTTTCTGAAATAAAGCAAGTTCTAGGTAGGGGAAAAGATAAACCCATAGACTGATTTTTTCCTTGGCTATATAGTGACAAATTCAGACTAGGTGACTACTAATGTACGATCTAGTCAAAATCCTGAATTGCTATCATAGGTTATCGCTACAACAATGAAGTGTCCTCCTAAACATGTCGTATTTCTGAAACATTATTGCAACATTTTTCTAACCAAGAGCTTGGTCATAAAAGGGAAGAAATATCAATTTCAGAAAAGCATTTGTCTCTAGAACATGTAATTGCTTTTCCCTCCATCTGGTTTTAGGATAGTATTTTATGACTTCATAAAACCAATATAAAAACAGAAAAATCACAGTGCCGGTACAAAATAAAACAAAAAATTCTACTTGAACTATAATCAACTTTGTTTATTCTTGACTCTTCCACTCATATCTGTTTTTGTTTTTAATCTCATTTCACTGTCTACACCTTTCACCAATAAATGAGTTTATGAGATTTTGGTTGAAGGAAACAGTTATGTTTTTAGTTTCCAAATTCTAATAATAAGAAAATATTATGAGTGTATTTAAAGCTACCAAATCATACATTTACAGATTACCAAAATTATATTGCACCACAAAATTAGCAATGATAAACACAAGAAGGCGTCACCTTTCCTCACCCAATGAATTACCATTTTGTTCTCTTCTTGACATCTGTTCTTGTGAACACACAGGAAACTATACAATTGTAAAATAGATTTATAAATTATAGTCTTCTTTCAATATCATTACAATTTATGAAATATAAAAAGCATTTTACAGAATGCAGATGTCAACAAAATAGCAAGGAGCCACTGTTGTCTCCTAAAAAAAAATGTATAAAACTTTCTTCATTATTATGCATAACTATAGACATTATTTAGAATTTGTTTTCTAGCCTATGTCTTCATTCCCAAAGCTTTCAAAGAAGCATGCCTGCTGCCTAAACAACATAGAAAATGGTTTCCATCCTCTCTGTCCAAACATGAAGCCTAATTGCACTCCTAAGAACGTATGTTCTTTATCCTACCTCTAAAGAAGTTATGAACACAGATATAGAAATATAAGCGTAGTAGATACAGATGTAGACAAAACTCTTAGTGCCACATTGAAAAGCTGATTGTGTACTACAGGAATGGTCAAAATCAAAACTTGAAGAAGAAAGTGAGTTTAGCATGCTCTTTATCCAAATCTATCATTTTTGTAATGATTTTGGAAAGTCTCATTGAGTTCTCATCCTCTCATCAAAAGCATGGTGGCATTAGAAAATGAAGACCTGTATGACACTCTTCTTGTCCTCTTCCCACTTTAACATTGATATCATCTTCCTAGTTCCAAATTCTTGATTGTTTGGCTGTCCTTCAGGCCTTACAATTGGTCTCTCCTGGCTGGACATGGGGACTTTATTTGTAGCAGAGAGAGGGCATCATAACTAAATCTCATCCCTGATTCCTACTGACACTCAATGCTGGTGTGTACTGTATTCCCAGGCAAAGGTGCTCATGTGTGAATGTTGACAGAAGCAGCACTCTGGTTCAGACAGTATCTATCACATCTGATGAACACAAAACCAAAGCCTCTCTGAAGCAAGCCCTGGCCTGATGGGATATTTTGGGAAACCATAGAAGTAGAAGCAGCAGCCACTGGCTTCTGTCACAATGTGTTCAAGGATTGTAGGAAGTTTTGTCCACTTGACCTAGTTCATCCCAAGTACATGACACATATATACAGTGTGAAGAGGCTCTTTCTAGAACACAAGCACACAAGATAGCCTATATCCACAAAATCAATTCTTCTCCTGTCTTCCCACCTCTCCTAGAGAACCACCAGACAAGAACTCCTCTCTCTGAATCACTGCCTGAATCAGAAGCTCCATTTAAATGTGGGCACTTTATAAACCCTCAACCTACAGTCTGAATAAATGTAATCAGCTGTCAAAATTTACTTTCTCAAGTATCACAATCAAATAATTCATTTTAAATAACTTGTGATTATTACTAAGTCCTTGTAATAAAGTAAAAATCTCCAAGACAGGGAAGACAAAAGGCTATGATAGACAGCTTTCACTGCTTTAGAAAAGATTTTATTGATACGACCATTAGTAAATACAATCTAATTTAAATCAGTAACATAGTACAATTAAAAGTTGTTGCAAATAAGAATGATGGAACAACTATCATTTTTAGAAATGTTTAGTTTCCCCTTTTAATGATTTTGAAATGCAAGGCTGAACATAGTAATTTAATGCCTTTTAAATTGTCACCTAAATATCATGCTTCTTTTAAAATTATAGCTTCTCTTGGTCCTAATGAGTCATGTGTCCACTGCTGTTAAACCGTGGTGCTAATTTCAGGCTAAAGAGCACAACATAACTGATATACATTTTTGTATGCTGCATTCAATTGCTTTTGCTGTGGGGTTTTGTTTCCACTTAACATTCTGCTGTTTTATATACTTAGAGAAATGAGTCAACTCTTTTAAATAAAAGGATATATTTTCTTTCAGAACGTCCACCTTCTCTTACTCATCATCATGAGGTTAATGCTTAGTGCAGAGCCTGACAGTGGCTAGCATCTAGTAAGTACTGCCTTTAATAAATAAAAAAGTAGTTGGAGACACTTCCAGTTCAATGCTACATATAAGGAGACGCTGTGTTTTATGCTCTGCTGGGTTGTTTACTACCATAAAGGACTTGACATGTTAGAATGGTCCATTTGTACTTGTTTTTCTTGCTTGTTTCTGGACTCTATCTACTCTTTTGTTTACTTCAGTTAAATTTTAGTGAATAAATAATAATTACAAATATTGATGGAGAATGGCATTATAATTTACTATATATTATCCCCTATAATTTTCAAACCAGAGTAACTAGCATTTATTTATATTGAGAAATCCTCTGTGCTAATTACTTCAAAATAGTCAAACTTCTGGGATGGATAGAATTATAGTTCATTGTTATTATTCTAGTTCATGTAACGACATGCTACATAGCGTCTGCCTAGTCCCCTCCTCCCACTCACTCACTCTTAAGAGTCACTACTGTGTTCAATAATTCTATCAGACCAAGGCATTGCTTCCCACCACGAGTAAGAACATGGAATCTTTGCCTTTCTCCACCTGGCTTATTTCATTTAGCACAGTGTCTCCATCTTCATGCACATGGCCACAAATTAAAGCTTTTACTTCATCATGCTGAAGATGATTCCATTGTATATGTTCACTGGACCTTCTCTCTCTGTTTATGCACACTTACCTCACTAACAAAACAGTATAGATACCTCTTCTGCTGCTTTTACTTCTTTTGAAGACACATACAGTAAAGAGGATCTATGAATTGTTTTTTAAAAGAAAGCATATTTATTCAATATCTTGTCCTACAGAGTATAAAGAAAATACTCATTTAAAAATGTTCCTTGAGTGAAAAGAAATATGAACTGCAAAAGCAAATGCACACAACAGTTTATGATATATATAGATCTTACAAATTATCAAAAAGTAAACAACTCATTTATTGGGAAAAAATGGGGTAGTAAAAAATGGTAGCTACTTCTCTTGTTATTTCTCTTTGTTAGATTTTCCAGTTCATGAAATAGACTCAAGACAGGATGTATGCTGTGACACAGTGAGGAAAGTATTCCCACTCATGATTCCATCTGGAAAGAAATCTCTATAGTGTTTAACGATCAGTGGTACTTTCCAATGACCATTTTCCTGTTGGATCTTAAAATCAGAAAATAATAACAAACCTCTCAGAACTCACATAGAAGATGAAATATTTTCAAAGAATAAGTACTAAGTGCCTCTACAAAATGAGCCTTGAAATGTGAACACCAAAAGCTATATATTATGTATTACAGAATCTTTTTCATCTGTATAATTTTGGAATTTTAAATTGTTCAGATTTCGGCCTTCCTATAGCCTAGTCTGAGTGACTCTTTGGAAAGCTTAAATGACTCAAGCGGTCACTAGGTTTACAGAGGAAGGCAAAAATGGCCTGAGAATCAAAGAGAAGATAAAAGTGGCTATTGCCAGGCATAAAAACCTTTGTTGGACTACCTCCCACCAGGATTCACATTGTGAAAGGAGAGAACTGACTTAGAAAAGTTGTTCTCCAACATTTACCCAGTGCTGATATACATAGGTACATTGAATGAATGAATGAACGAACGAACGAATGAACAAATGAACAAACTAATTAATTAATTAAAAACTTGTCAAAACTGGCCTGAGACTTATCTGGTATAGAAAAGCACAGAAAGAAGAACTAAAGGTTAAATACAACAGAAGTTCTTGAGAGTGATAGGACATCCCCATTAATTGCTTCTTGGATTATAAAAATGCTTTCCCTGCTTTCATTTCTGGAGTCATCAATGTCCTAAGATTAACATCTCAGCCAGGGACACAAAGGAAGCTCAGAACTCTGTCACTGAGGCTCCCAAGCACGAAGCTTGATTTATGCCCACATGATTGTTAATTTAACCTTTAATTCTTCTCTGTCACAATGGAGGCTTCTGGACTCTGTCTCCCTAATAAGA
>JADRCC010553344.1:0-12253 GCA_019843855.1 Hylomyscus alleni
GATCCTAGACACCCTGTGTTATCAAGTGAGCTGAAATCTTATTATTCTACCTTTGATCCTGTTTGTACTCTCTAAAGCCTTATTCCAGACAGATGAATACTCTTTTAGCTATGGAAGACTATTCCTACTTGCTCCACCCCTGGCCACTAATGTCTCTTTTTCAGAGGATATATAAGTTCATTTTAGGTGACCTGGTTTGGGACATCTTCAGTGTCTAAATAACCCTCAGCTTAGTGAATACCAACTATTGCAAAGTCCCCTTCCATTCAAAACTAGATCAAATGCATTAGAGCTCACTTTCCGAGTTCCACTCATGGAATGTACTAGAGGTCTACATGACTGACTCTTTCTGCCTTTCAAAGAGCTTTCCCTACCTAGCGTTATCATATGAGACATTTACAGTAAAAGTACTTTTATTTACCTGAAGTAATTGTTGTCTTGAAGGCTTACTACTGAGTAAGCTCACCTTTTCTACTTCTTCCTGAACTCTGACTGGTAGTTCAACTCAGCTGTTGTGGCTCAAACACCTCCCTAAGCTGACTGACTCAATCTGACTTCTCTTGCCTTCTCACTGAATTGCTCTACTTGGTCTCAAACTAACTCTGGCAACCTGCTCTAATCTTTTGGCTTCTTTTTATTCTCTGGTTTTGTCTTCCCCAACATTGCACTCACTGCACTGACTCTCAACTGATTGACTCTCTCTCTGCTCTTCTCTTAAGTAGCCTCCCTTTCCAGCCTGCTCTCAAGAAAGTTGGGCATTTCCTATCTCTGACTTATTCTGTCAAATCTTTCTCTGATTCATCATATTGTCTGCCCCTCAATTAGATGTTTCTTTCAGAGATAGCTGTTTCCTCCTACAAATTAACTTCACCTACATTGCTTGGGATTAAAGGTCTACACTAAGGGCATGTCTGTATTCCAGGTAGAAGGATCAAAAGTGTGTGGTATATCTGCATTCCATCTAGATCATACAGACCTAGAAGGTCTTTGGATGTGATCAGAGCACATGTTGCTGGGTTAAAATTTGTCCACAATTTATAGATGTGTTAGAATAGTGCGTAGGCCTGAGCTCTCCACGTTGATTTTTGAGACAGGTCTTCGTCTGAGCCTGAAACTCATTGATTAGTTAGACCAGCTGGCCAATGAGTCTCCAGGATTTGCAGATCTCTACCTCCAGCCCTGGAATTTCAAGTACTTCTCCAATGCCTGGCTTTGTATGTGGATTCTGGGCATCTGAACAGAGGTCTCATTCTTCTGCAGCAAACAGTATATCCACTGAGCCATCTCCCCAGCCCAGGATGGAAAAATTCTTAACAAAATTTTAGCAAATAGAACCCAACCATACTATATATAAAAAGAGAAAGCATGGTTTATCCCATTAATGCAAGGTTGGTTTAACATTCAAATGTAATCAGTGTAATTCATTGTATAAGTACACTAGTAAAGAAAAATAAATGATCTTAGTAGATGCAGAGAAAGCATTAATACCATAAAAATTCATTCCTAAGAAACTTGCAGCAAGTAAGAATAAAGGGAACATGACTTGATCCAATAAACAGCAACTCTGAGAAAAATGGACATTGACATTACACTCCTGGATAAGAAGCTAAATTCTCCTCTAAGAGGAGGAATAGAGGAATATAAAGAAGACACTCACTTTTATCAACATAGAATTGAGGGTCTAATTGGTCTAATAAGGAAAGAAAAATAATTTAGAAGCCACACAGCTTAGAAAGGAAACAACAATGCCACCTTTGTTAGGTTCTGAGATTCCCTATGTAGAAATGCTAATTGAGTCTTCCTTCCTAAAGCTATTAAACTAATCAAGGAGTTGAGTAAGATCAAGATGAAAAAGTCTACTGAATTACTTTATTGTATTTCTGTACACTGGCAACAAAAATCTGTATCTTAAAATACTATGTAAAATAGAATAAAATATAAGTTCGGGACAAATATTTAAAATAAACATTTTCATTTGTTTGTTCTTAGAGACAGTGTTTGTTTGTGTAACCCTGACTGTCCTGGAACTAGCTCTGTAGACCATGCTGGCCTCGAACTTAGAGAGATCCCTCTGCCTCTGCCTCTGCCTCTGCCTCTGCCTCTGCCTCTGCCTCTGCCTCCAGAGTGCTGGGAAAAAGGCGTATGCCACCACTACCCTGAGAGTGTTATTTTTCACTAAAAAGTATAAAAGGTTTCTGAGATAAACTAAAGAATATGGAAGAATATATTTATCATGCGTTAGAACATTCAATATTGTTAATTCTCTCCAAGATTACCTATAAATTCAAAGTGATTCCCATCAGAACCCTCATTAACTTTTTTAGAAATACATGTGATTTCAAAGTATTGACAAAAACTGTGTAACCTAAGAGTCAACACATTCCCTTCTCAGTTTTCCTGGCAGTCGTAGTTCAGGGAAGTCTCCATGACACTGCATTAGCAAATATTGAATCTTTGTTCTAGGAGAAAGGTAGGATCACCACACTGTGATCTCCTGACCAACATCCATCAGTAAATTCATAATGTCATTTTGCCCATGTTGCTATTTAAGGAAGCCTTATTGTATGTGTATACACACACACACACACACACATACATATTTGGGAGCAAATGTGTTGGGGACTTGGTATTTGCCCTGCTTCAGTGTCTATGGGAGGCAGAAAGTGACAAAGCATGGAATTTGAGATGTTAGTAAATGTTTACAAGTAGGCAAATTTAAAATATGTGATCAGAGAATAAAGTGCATTTGATTAAAACTTTGAAAAAGATAAATGGAATTGTAAGTTTGAAGCTATGTGCTTTTAAGACTATTTACAAAGCAGAATATAATCAATACAATATATATGTATATGTATATAATATCTTGCCATTATCACAAATTATGTGAACAATCGATTCAAAGTGCATTCCAAGACATAAGAATAAATGCTACTAAATATCCCAGATGAGTCCATAGGAAAATATTACCATGTTTGGCAAAAATTTCTTAAAACATAAAAGAAAAAAAATCAGTAAATTTTATCAAAATTCATTGATCTTTGAATTATATTACAACTAAAAAGAAAAGATAAATTAAACTATGATAAAACATTTGCAAAACATATCCAACAAAGAATTTCAGAATATATAAAGAAGACAAAACAACCCATTAAAAATAGAAAAAAAAATTTGAGTAGACACTAAACCAAAGATGGCATAGAGCTGAGGTGTAGTTCAGTGTTTGTAGAATGTTTGAACAGTGTGTGTAAGACCCTGGGTTCAATACCAGGACTGAAAATCAGACAAAGAAAGTATAGGGATAACAGAGAAGCTCATGAAAGGATGCTTGTTACTAGCCAATAGGAAAATGCAAACTCAGACCACACTGGGGTACCACTACACACTAACTGGACTAGATATATTTTTAAAAGATTTTCCTTTTCTTTTTCTGTATGTGTGCGTGTGCACGTGTGCGTGTGTACCATGTATGTATGCATACTCTCAGATACCAGAAAAGAGTGTTGGAGGCCCTAAAGCTGGAGTTACAGACAGTTGTAACTCAGAACTGAGCTCAGGTTCTCTGGAAGAACAGCAAGAGCTCTAACTGCAGAGCAATCTCTCTAGCTCTAGAATAGATACATTTAAAGAGTGGCTGACACAGTCAAAACCTGGAACTTTGATACATTGTATTTTAGTTACTTTTCTATTGCTATGGTAGAACAATAGAAACACATGACTAAGGCAACTTATAGAAGAGTTTATCGGAGATTTACAGTTTCAGAGGGTGAATTAGAATCCATGGCCATCATGTTAGGGAGTGTGACAACAAGCAGGCAGGCATGGTATTGTAGCATTAGCTGATGGCTTATATGTTGATCCACAAGTCAGAGGCAGAGAGACAGGTAACTGTGGGTGCCATGGCCTTTTGAAACCTCAAAGCCAGCTCCCAGTGACACACCTCCTCCATCAAAGCCACACCTCCCAATCCTTCCCAAACAGTTCTCCCAAACTGCCTTGGGGACAAGGCATTCAAATATATGAACCTGTGGGATTCATTCTGATTCAAACTACCACACACTGCTTGTAAGAATGTGAAATGTTCTATCATTTGGGAAATTATTTTAGCATTATTTATAAGCTTGGATGTGTCCCTAACATGTGTACCTACCATTCACTTTGATATTTACCCAAAGAAGTGAGTTCTGTCTAACGATCTTAGCACAAATGTTCCCATGTGCTTTTCTTGTGATAATCCTACACTGGCAGCCATACATGCTCCTCATCTGGTGAATGGATAACACCCTGCACTCAAGCACACACTGTAATACCACACAGCAATGAGGAATGAACTCCACAGGCAGCAGCCAGCGTGCCTCAGTGTAAACCTTCTGCATGAAAGGAACTAGATATTAAAATAGGATACTTACTGTAAATTAAATAAATTATCCTATCCCATCTAGCTTCAAATGAATGAAGCTCAGACTATGATTTATTTACTTAGCTTTTGCTCAATTACTGCAGGTTACCCCCTAGTCTAAGTTTCCAATGGTTAAATTGACTACTTCCCTGACTGTGCTCCCCAAATACTTGCTGTTTGTGTTTCTTCCGGGCTAACTTCACAGTCAGCTGGAGGGAAAGGGTGGGGTGCATGTCACTCAGTCCTGTGCGCCTGCTCTATCATGTCTAATGAAGACCTTCTATGCTCTCCTTCTTCTTCTTTTCCCCTACCTGCAACCTCAAGTCAGGTAAATGGAACTCCACCTACTTCTAGTCTCCCCAGTCTCTTTTATTTACTCAATAGCTGTAAATTGGGGAACAAAGTTTACATTGTTTCACTTGGTGAGGTAGGAACTGCTCCTGTCTGGAGGGTGCAACCAGATCTTGGGGGCCAGTATTTAGCATTCAAATGCTATTTGCTGTGTCTTTTAATTCATGCTGACACAGGGCCGATCAGTGGTTACCCTGGGACCAAGAGGAAGGGCAGGTGGAGGGGTTACAGGATGAGCAAGGATTATTATATTTGCTATCTTGAGTTTGTTGATAATGTGTAGATATGCCCAGTTTATCAATTTATACAATTTATTTTTTTATTGAAATGTGTTTTTCATATGTAGTCCAACCTGGCCTCATACTCTGTTCTTTGGCCTCGGCCTCCCCAGCACCAGGCTGCACTGCCACGGTTGCTTGACTGCATTTAATGCAGTTTGTTTCTGCCAATTACAAGTCAACAAAGCCAGCATCTGTAAATCAGAATGAGGGCTCCGAAGGTAAGCCGTGCTCAAAGTGCTGCAAGCAAAAGAGATTATAGAAAGAGTCTTGGAACTAGGCCAGGACACATGCTAAAGCAGTTGGAAACTCCAGCTGGGTCTTTGGTGACTGAAGGAGCTGAACATGTGTGTCAAGGAAAAAGTTGCAATTAGTCCTGCATATTAAAGTCACAGTTGGATCTGACGTTCGTGTTTGCTCTGTACTAAAAGGCAAATAATGATTCAAAGATGCCATTCATTTATACATGCCCTATGGGATCCTTTCTGTGGGTGAGCACTCTTCCCGGGCATTTCTCTTTTATATGTGAGACTTAAGAAACTCACATTTTAGCTTCCCCTGTGGCTCACACACAGTGCAAGATATGAAGGCTACAATCAGTTTATGATTCTGATCAGTTTCAATTCAGTGTGCATTCTTTCTTTATGCCTACAGAATTATTGAGACCACAGCAATGATTTGTCCCAAAGATGACTTTATGACACGAAGTGGGGTGGGTAGTAGTAATGAGATTGACATAATTCTTCACAGAAAAACATGATTTTGAGAGCAAACTACAGAGTCCAGGAGCTAAGCCAACAAGTGCAATAAAGGGAAAGCCTGGGCAGGACATGCTTGTTAGTCATTAGGAGAAGGGTCTGGGGGAGAGACAGAGAGGCAGAATAAAATGAGACACACAGACAGACAGAAAGAGGGGGAGAGACAGACAGACAGAGACACAGACACAGACAGACAGAGACAGAAAGAGAGAAACAGAGGTGGGGCAGGGAGGGTGAGCGAACAGGGCATCAGCTGCACAAGCCAGCTGCTAACCCACCTGCCACTAAGAGCACCTGAGTAGAGGACTTGCTGAGAAGTAAATCCAGACTCACAGCTTCTTCCTGATCCTAGCTGCTGAGCCTAGAGTTTAGAGATCTCACGGGGTATCATTCGTTCACTCTCTGCCTGTGTCAGTTAAAAACAGAAGGAATCTGGAGAGAGAAAAGCCCCATGGGAGAACTGAACTGACTAAACATGAAGCAATAATAGTTTTGAAAGAATTCTACACCTGGGGAGATGAGCCTAAGCTATCTGCTCCTTCTATGTGTTCCAGTCTCCACCTTCCTAGACCTGATAAACCAGGACCTCCGGGCAGGGCTCACAAGCCACCTGTGGGTTCTAATGTCCATTCTATCTTAAAGCCCTTTGACAGAGACATTTAACTCTCACTAGGAAGTCTGCTGAATCTGCATGCATGTGTACACGTGCGTGTCTGTGTGTGTGTGTGTGTGTATGTGTATTAAGACCATAATGATGTGATAACTTTGAAAACTAAAAAGCATTGCTCTCCCACAATGAAGTATTATTTCATTGATTGCTTCATTCAGTCAGGGTCTTTTTTTTTTTTTAAAGAATTATTCATTAATTTTAGGTATGTGAGTATCAGATCCCTTTACAGATGGTTGTGAGCCAACATGTGGTTGCTGGGAATTGAACTCAGGACCTCTGGAAGAGCAGTCAGTGCTCTTTACTACTGAGTCATCTCTCCAGCCCAAGTCAGGGTCTTTTTAAAATGTATATGTATATGGATGGATGTTGCCTATATGTATGTCTGTGTGTCATTTGTGTGTGTGGTACCTGTGGAGGCCAGAAGGAAGCACCAGATCTCCTGGACCTGGAATTACAGCCTGTTGTGAGCCTCCATGGGGGTCCACTGAAAGGGCACTGGATGTTCTTACCTCTGAGCTATGTCTCAAGCCCACTACCTGGGTTTTAGTATTTTGTGTAGGACACCTCCCATAGCCTCACTTTCCTTCCCCCAAGAAAAGCTACAGTCTCACAAGTGAATAGGAGAAATGACTCCAAGGCTCTGGGGAGAGAGGAGCAGGCCCAGCTGGAGCCTGCCAGAGCGGGCAGCTTGGTTTTCTCTGGGACACTGGCTTCATTTTGTTTCTTTCAGGAGAGAAGCACAAGGCTGATGACTCACACTTACTGTTGAGTCTCAAAATCCACACTGCAGCTGTCAAAATAAGATTAGTGCTATGAAAGAGGAGAGGATGGTCCCCAAAATGTGGGCTTGGGTTTGACTTGCCTTTGTAGACGTCTAACTCAAGGGTGAGCTTTTGGGTTGAGGTGGTAAGTGTTGCCAATGAAGTGAAATCCCAGCTGTGATAACAGCTTTACTCTCCCTCTCTCCCTCTCTCCCTCTCTCCCTCTCTCTTTCTCTCCCTCTCCCTCTCTCCCTCTGTCTCTCTCTCCCTCTCTCCCTCCTCCCTCTCCCTCCCTCTTCCTCCTTCTCCCTCTCTCCCTCCTTCTCCCTCTCTCCCTCCTTCTCCCTCTCTTCCTCCTTCTCCCTCTCCCTCCCTCTCCCCCCTCTCTCCCTCTCCCCCCTCTCCCCCTCTCCCTCTCCCCCCTTCCTCTCTGTCCCTCTCCCTCCCTCTCTCCCTCCCTCCCTCTCTTCCTCTCTCCTTCTCTCTCCCTCCCTCTCTCTCCCTCTCTCCTTCTTTCCCTCTCCCTCTCTCTCCCTCTCCATCTCCCTCTCCTTCCCTCCTCCCCCATTGTGATAAACAATTTCTCATTTGTCCATCTTGGGTTAAATACTAGAAGGAACTATTTAAAAAAATATAGAGTGCCTTAGTGAAGGTGTTCATTTGCTTTGACTCCAAAGGAGAAATTAAGCTGTCATTGGTGCCCATAGCACGTGCTGTGGCTCATCTAAAGTTCTGAAGCATCTATAAAAGCTCTTTTGTTAAGCCCTGGGTGGTGCTAGCCAAGCAGCCACAGCCTCTGCCTCGTGCTCCCCTTCCCCAATGTTAACAAGATGAACATCCCACGTTCTCTGGACCGAGATCCAGCACTAAGATCAGGATATGAGTGAAGGGAAAGGCTTAAACACAGGGTTCATGTGCCCCTCTGGGGAGACCCCGTGGATAGATTGCAGCACAGCCTTGAGGCTCGGAGCTACGGCACCCTTACTAATTGATTTCACCTGTCTTTGCAGCCCACTGCTCTAGTAAAATTCTCCAAGACCAAAGACAGATGGGCGCATTTTGCTGACTGTGTGCTAATAGTTGCCCCTGGCAAGACATAGCCTGAATTTGGCCAGACCATTTGTTATAAGCTTCAAAATGCCAATTTTGCTGTATCAGATCAATTTAACAAACCAAACATAGCCAAAGATACTTTTAAAATATTTTATAAGTGTCATATCCATGTCTGAAGGCTCCTTAAGTACCCAATAAAATGAAACCATCTTTATGGAATTGTGACTTGGGCAAATCTTGTCTCTAGGGTCATGACTGTGTTGTCTAGACCTTTCTCCATCCTGTCTCAAGATTTAGGAGGTGAGGAGTATGTGTTTGTTAAGCCCTCTGCAGGCCACATGCTTTTCTATCTATTATTATCTCCTTTAACTCTGTAAACAGGGTGCTTTCTAGATTCAATTATTTCACAGCTTTATGAAAGTTATTTCTTTCTGGGTGTGGTAGAATACTCTTATAATCCCAGCCTGGTCTACAAAGTGAGTTCCAGGAAAGCCAGGGTTCTGTTACACTGAGAAACCTTGTCTCAAAACAAAACAAAACAAAACAAAACAAAACAAAACACAACAACAAAACGGACAAACAAAAATCCAAAACCAAAACAAAACTATTTTTTGAAGGCCATTTGCTGAAGTCTCCCAGCTAAAGCCAAGTTTGCCCCCAAAGATGATATTCCACCTTCTTGCCTCACCACTTGCTTTCGAGAAGAGACATACTGCTGTCCTCCAGTGGTGTCTCCCTGCGAGGCTGTTTCTGCATCCTCTCTTCACATCTTTGCAGAGTCACCTCAGCAAAGCCACTTTTTCATCACATCGTGTAAAGTGTGTCTTAGGATTTTACTGCTGAGAGCAGATACTATAACCAAGGCAACTCTTTGGAGCTGGCTTACAGGTTCAGAGGTTCAGTCCATTATCATCAAGGTAGGAGCGTGGCAGTATCCAGGCAGGAGTGGTGCAGGAGGAGCTGAGAGTTGTACCTCTTCATCTGAAGGCTTCTAGGAGAAGACTGACTTCCATGCAGCTGGGATGAGGGTATTAAAGCTCACGCCCACAGTGACACACCTAATCCAACAAGGCCACATCTCTGAAGAGTGCCGCCCCCTCCACCAAGCATATACAAACCATCACAAGTGGTAGTTCTTAAACATGCCTTACTTTCTGTTTACAAGATGGTGTTGCTGGTCCCTCGTTAGTGATGTGCTGGCCAGTATTTAACCATCTCTCTAGGGGAAAAGGCTCTAGTTTGCAGTGTTTACCAACTTACCTGGTGTAAACACTCCTACCTTGGCCATTTCAAGCTACCTGTGTGGAAGAAATGCCCGTCAACAGTTCTAGATGAGCTGACTCCAGCACACCAAAGAATCCCTTACTAGATTCTCAATGGAATTTTTTTTTCCTTAAGTCTTTTCTGGTCTATTTGATTCATTATTGTTTTCCTTATACAATGAAAATTTTTCTTGAATGAACAAGTGGAATAATTCTGCCACTCACAAAAATTCTTTCATTGACCACATGCCAGGCATCAGGCTGGGTAACTGAGCTTGCTGAGTCAAGCAAGAATAAGGACCTAGCTGAGCGGTGGTGGTGCACTCCTTTAATCCCAGCACTTGGGAAGCAGAGGCAGGTGGATTTCTGAGTTCGAGGCCAACCTGGTCTACAGAGTGAGTTCCAGGACAGCCAAGGCTACACAGAGAAACCTTGTCTCGAAAAAAACCAAAAAAAAAAAAAAAAAAAAAAAAAAAGAATAAGGACCTGTGTGCTCCTGTGTGTCAGGCAGGATAGGTTCATGTTATTTACAAATTAAGCATTAAATTATAATTGTTGTGAGAACTATAGAGGGAAATTGTGAGAGAGAACTTGATAAATGCAACTGAAATCTCCTTGGAAAATACACTTAAAAATATAGTATTCATT
This sequence comes from Hylomyscus alleni, assembly GCA_019843855.1. NCBI lineage: Eukaryota > Metazoa > Chordata > Mammalia > Rodentia > Muridae > Hylomyscus > Hylomyscus alleni. Next base: position 10,178 of record JADRCC010553344.1, read on the forward strand.
ACTGAGCCATCTCTCTGGCCCTCATAAAATACACTTTGAGATGTATCCTAAAGGATACATAAAAATTAGGTAGGTGAAAAGCGAACAAGGAAGGGGTATGAACATTTGAGGTTAAAAAAAGAGAGAGAACAGCTTGTTCAGTCTTGGAGCATGGAAAATCTCGCTTTGAAGGATAAAGAGGAGAAATGGAGAAGCATTAGCTAAAACTGAAGAGTAGCCTGGTAATTGTATGGTCCTCTGCCTTACACTGGATGGTTGGGATATCATGCTAGAGCCAGTAAGACAGTTAAGCCGAGGAGAGCGGAGCAGATTGCTGTGGTAGGCTGGAGCAGAAACCGGAAGACTGTGTGGCATTTTACCACAACTGGTTGAGCTGATCCTGGCTCTCCTTGGCAGGGGAGGTTAAATTAAAGACTAGTAAGGCTCTTTTCCAGCTCTCCCATTCCTGCCTAGGAGCACTCATGAGGTGGCAGTGCTCTGGGGTGGGCAGGGAGGCGGCTGTCAGGTCAGACCAACAGTGTCATCTAAGCCCGAGGCATGAAACTCACGATTCATGATCCCAAGGCCACAGGAATGCCCCCACTTCTGAGTGTTAGCCCAGTCCTTCACTGAGCTTGCAGCCCATGTAAGAAAAATAAATTGGAGACACCCTGTGTTTGTGTGACACAGATGTGAATTTATTTATCTAGCCAACAATGACCTGTTGTGCAATTCCAATGTGTTGGGCACTGTAATTGGTACTAGGCACTAGCATATAGCAATCAGATCCTCTACCCACCATGACAGTTTTTCTGGTATCTCCAACCAGAGACCGGTACCTCCGTGCCCCTGTCCTCAGACGGGAGTGTGTTTTGCTGAAGATGAGGAGGGGCATGAAGTTGTGTAGAAGTTCGTTTTCATCTCTCTAATCTTTCCTGGATTCCAATTCTTTTGGAGGAAAGGGCTTTGGGGAGTTAGGAATATCGTTACTGGAAGGCAGTGGGTATGACCTTTGTCATTGTTAGCAATCAGGCTCCTCCATGGCCAGCCTGAGGGGCCTAGCTATACAGCAAGACAGGTCATCACTAGCTGCCAAGAGGAATTCCCATTGCCACTTACCTAGCGTCCCATGTCCTCCTCCTGCGCATGTATCACATTCCTGATAAAAGGTCCCATCCCTCCCCTCTCTCCTGTTTTCTTTCCTTCACCCAGAGCTTCAGTATCTCACTCCCGTGTTTTCTCACTGGGCCAGGCAGACACTCGGCCAGCCTTTCCAGTATTGGGGTAAATGGTAATAGCTGAAGGACCCTGAGGATGAAGTCTTTGAACAGGCTTCTGAAAGAGATGATGCTTGACTGATGTCACAAGCCATACTTGGGTCACCAGGCAGAGAAGGCTGTGCCAGGGTAACAGGAACTCTGAAGCCAAGGTCTCTTCCATGCCCCAAAGTGCATTTATCACTCTTCAGTGAAGTCCTTCCAGGCCATGAGGTTGTTTTCAAAAGGATAAGGAATTGTCCAAAAACATCTGTACTTTTTTTTTTTTTTCAAATGAAAGTGATCAACGCTAGGAAAACAGGAAGGCATTTGGTTAGAGCCCAGTCTCCATTTATTCCTTTGTCTTTGTTTAATAAGATTAACCTCTCAACAGTCTCCCTTGAGTCAGGATAAATCAGTCATGGTCATAAATCCCGACATTCTAAAAACAGTATGAAAGAACAGCCACATAGAGCCAACTGGCAAGCTCAGGATTCATGGGACAATTCTTTGGGACTGGGCACTTGGTGATCCTACCACACTCTGCGTTCTCATGTGTGTCTGGAGAGAGAAAGCTGAGCCTTGGGGTTCCAGGGTCACAAAAGAAGTCTGAATATCTTCCCTTCAGAGGAGCATGAGGATTTTTTTTTCTTTTTCATGGGGTTTAGTGATTTTGGACTACTGCACTCTGGGGATTTTGAGGATATTTAGCAAACATTAGCAAACACTGCTGCTGAAATCCTACCCCTTAGCCAGTCTAGTTTAACAGAAGGGGTGTATCTTGACATTGGGAGAGAGTGGGGTGTGTGTGTGTGTGTGTGTGTGTGTGTGTGTGTGTGTG
>JADRCC010553352.1:582-13689 GCA_019843855.1 Hylomyscus alleni
CGCCACCACTGCCCAGCATAAGACCTAGTCTTAACAACAAAAAGAATGTTGTAAGACTGAGTAGTGAACTTGGACTTGCCTCTAGTGGACTAAGACAATTCAAACTGGTATATGTGATAACAGATTCCATCCTCAAAACACTAATAGAAGACTATCCAGATGGCTCATTAGGTAAAGGTGCTGTCACCCAGCCTGATAACCTGAGTTTAATCTCAGAAACCCACACCTTGGTATGTACTCCCTATATGACCTTTAACACAGAAACATTCATAATCTATATGTAATAAAATATTACCAATATTAATAAAACAATAACCAAAGTTTTTCTAAAAAGAACATACGATGGAGAAACGTTAGCTTTATCATGTTTTGCAAAAAGAAAGTCTTTTCAATGAGTTTCAGTCAACTTTGTACTTGAGAGGGGGGCGGAGGTGTGGTGAATCACTGCCATAGCACTCCAGTTTGTAAGTTTCGAATGAGGTGGCAGTGATTTCCAAGTCCGATAGACTACTCCTTTGTGTCAAGTCCTGCTTACATTTCTACTCCAATAGTGCAAGGCAAAGGAAGGCTAAAGTGCACCGTATTCAAACTGCAAAACTTCAAAACCACAGAATCGCTTCACTCACATCTTGACACAAGGACACTTTCCTTTTCTGTAAACTCAGAAATGCCCGGGGAGTATCTTAACGCTGGGAACAATTCTGTTTTCTTGAGATAGGATCTTCCCAGGCAGGCTTGGCTCAAATGATGCCCCTGCCCTCTTGAGTAGGTAGAATTATAGGGTCAGGGTGCCTGCCTATGATCAAAATTTTTTTTTTTTAAAGGTCAAAATAGTTTGGTCTCAAACACAAATGTACCGAAAGGTGCAAACGTAGGCATGAACTGCCCTGTTTTACTGTTGCTACTCATCACTGGCAAATTGTAAAGTCACCCTCATTGGTCACCTGTAAAATAATTGACAGGAGTGTCTTCCTTAGCAGACTGTGGTATTGTACAGATGGCACCTTCTTTTTTTTGTTTGTTTTGTTTTTGTTTTTTGAGACAGGGTTTCTCTGTGTAGCTCTGGCTATCCTGGAACTCACTCTGTAGACCAGGCTGGCCTCGAACTCAGAAATCCACCTGCCTCTGCCTCCCAAGTGGGATTAAAGGTGTGTGCCACCACTGCCCGGCAGGCACCTTCTTTTTTCACTGCAACTACCTGACCAATATTTAAACAAAGGACATAGATTTTCAGGGTAAGATGCCACCCACACAGAGCTTGATGTAAGAATGTTCAAATATTTGACAGTAAGTTCAACTTTCTTCATCCCAATACGTTAAACTCCTGGTGAATTTTATTCCTTCAGCTAACAAGGCTACACTTGAACGTTTCAAAAATAAATTTTATCTTGTCGGAAAATCTTGACTTTCCCCCATAAGTATCTTTCCCCTTTACTCAAAACTTGAGCTTTGGGAAAACGCTAAGTACCGAGAATGAGGAGGCTCAGACGACCACCACATTTACTGGGACAACACAGAGCCGTCCCAGCCTCTCCAGCTGTCAGTGACCCCTAATTCCCTCGTCCTACCAAGTGGAGAAACTGAGGGCCAGGGGAAGGCAAGAGGCTCTTTCCTGAAATACTTGCTGTGTGACAACCACTGTTTTACCCCGAGAGCCGCTAGAGCGGTTCCCACAGGTACGGACTGGAGTTGTCGTCCTTCACACCGCAAAACAAAACAAAACAAAACAAAAACCCAACAGACTCCTCATTGGCGAAGGACCAGAAACAAGAGCTCTGGGCGAGTGTACAGCCTAGACAGTGGCCTTCCGGAGGGCCACAGCTGTCGCCCGCTCTCTTGCCCGGATGAGGGCCCTGCCACTCACCTGCGACTCCAGAGAACGCAACCCTGCTCCGTGCCCGTCCTACACGCTCCAAGCCGGCTGTGCAAAGCGCTATGGCTGCCAAGGCCCCAGCTCGTCCCAGCTCCTTCCGGGTCGGCGGGTGCCTCGCTAGTGACAGTCCGCAGTTCCCAGGCCCCGCTCGCCCTCAGTTCCGCCTCCTTGCTGTGTCGCCACCAATCCCTGTGCTTCGCACCACTTCGGGCCAACTCCAAGAGGTTTATGAGATTTTTTTTTTCCTATTTGGTTTTTCGTTTCTTCCTGTAGCCCTGGCTGTCCTTGAACTCGCTCTGTAAACCGGGCTGCCTCAAACTCAGAGATCGTCTGCCTCTGCCTCCTGAGTGCTGGGATTAAGGGTGTGGGCCACCAGCACCAGGCTGTTTCTTTCTTTTTTTCCCCCCTCAGTAATAGGAGGCTGCAGTCTACCACCGAGGTGCATCTGCCACCCTTTAATTATTTTTATTTTGAAACAGGATCTCACAAAGTTGCTCAGGCAAGTCGTGAATGTATCATCTTCCCGCGCTTGCTTCTGCAAAACTGGGATTGCAACCTTGTAGCACCAGGGCCAACTTTGCATCTATTACCTAAAACTACATCTTTTGAGTGGTCCTTGAGTTTATGCTAGGATATGTTTTAATTCTTGCAATTTTTTGGAAAGCCCACACTCCTGCTATATTAAAATGTCTTTATTAATTTCCACCTAAATACACCTTTTATCGGGGGCTTACTGGAAATAGAACTCAATGGTAGAATACCTGCCTTAGCTTATAAAATTCCCCGGATTCAGTCCCCTGTAACACACAAAGAAATGTGGGTCCTGTTTGTCTTGTTTGAGGAAGGGTCTCTCTACATAGCCTTGCCACCTACTTTCAAGTGACAACGAGGAGTTTAATCTCTGGAACCCACAAATTGAATAAAGAGAGTCAACTCCTGGGAAAATTGTCATCTGACTTCCACAAGTGCACCACACTGAACAAAGGAAGACATTTTTATTATTTAAAGTATGGAAGAACAGAAAATAAAAATTCAGATCATTTTTGAAGAATCTCAATATTACCATATTACCAGTTTTTACTTCATGGACAGTGCTGTAAAACACAATACTTGGTCTGTCCATGCAAGAGTTCCAAAGTTACTACTATCTACTTCAGCTTTCAGTTCCTGCTTCTGCAGAATTGGGACTGATATTCAGAAGCAATCAGTATTATGAAGAAACAATAACCATCGCAAGCCTGGTGGTGTGCCCCTGTACTTCCAGCTGGGAGGCAGACATAGGAAGGTCAGGAGTTCAAAGATGGCCTCACTTGAATACATAGTAAGTCTGAAGCCCACCAGGGCCACATGAGACCCTATCTAAAACCAGACAGAAAAACATATGGAAAGCAGTAGGTATGGGAACAGCATTGGGAAGCATTACTGTGTAACTATATCAAACTAGCCTGAGGTATTGGGCAGTGGTGGTACATGCCATCAGTCCCAGCACTTGGGAGGCAGAGGCAGGGAGCTTTCTGAATTTGAATCCAGACTCATCTACAGAGCTAGTTCCAGGACAGCCAGGGCTACACAGAGAAACCCTGTCTTGAAACAAAACAAACCAAGTCAAACAAACAAAACAAAACAAAAACCCAGAGCCCAAAACAAACCAACAAACCCCTAGCCTAAGACAATGGAGAACTTTAACTCTCAGAGTCTTAGAGGGTTTAGCCAGGCATGATGGCACAAGCCTTTAGTCCCAGCACTTGTGAGGCAGAGGCACGTGGATCTCCGAATTCAAGGTCAACCTGGTCTACATAGCAAGTTCCAGAACATCCAGGATTAGACAGACCCTGTCTCGAAAAAACCAGAAACCTTTTAGAGGTTTTGACTGAAACAAGAAAAACAGAGCTGTTTGAAGCGGTTCCACATGGCAACAACACACAGGTTATATTAAGTCAAACTGAAAGCTGAGATTAGTTTGGCAAGAGGCAGCTGCAGTGAGACAGGTGAGAGGTTACCTGGGGCTGGGTTGGGTCAATGGGAAGAGAGAAATAGGGAGTCAAGAATGAGGAAAAAATATATATGTTATAAGGTTTCATGTGGTTAGCAGGGATAAAGAGAGAGCAAAGTCTGAAGTTTTAACAGGGATTAGCAAATACACATCTCTGTTCTACACAATGTACTGTAGGTCCTGGCATCTTTGCTCCCCAGTAAATGCAGCAATAGTCATTCTCCTCTGTAGCTGATCTTTGCTACTTCGTGAGTTCTTCTCCTTCCCCCTCAGTATCCACACCCCACCCATCTCACCCCCTACCGCTAGACAGTTCAGAAAGAAGGATAGAGGGGAAGAGAGAGATCTGTGAATCTAACTTCTTTTTGTTGCTTCTTTGAGCAATATTAACAAACTGTAAACAACCCCCATGGACAACCACTAACTATACCTATTGGGGCTCTAGAATTTATATAACCTCTAAAAAGTTCCCAGAATTCGAAACGGCACACAATCCTGGAAACTATCTGCAGGAGGCCAAATCCTGCCTCTGCTCGAGCTGCTGTGCTACAAAGCAGCCTCATACCCCACACTTGGGATTAAAACAAAAACATATTTCTGTGTTTTTTAAAGAAACAAAATTCCAGAAACTACTGCTATACCCCTCCTATCAGCTATTCTCACAGGAACTAGAATTTTTTCTTTCTTTTTTTTTTTTTCCCGAGACAGAGTTTCTCTGTTTAGCCCTTGGCTGTCCTGGAACTCACTCTGTAGACCAGGCTGGCCTTGAACTCAGAAATCCGCCTGCCTCTGCCTCCCAAGTGCTGGGATTAAAGTCATGCGCCACCACCGCCCTAGAATTTTTTCTTGAGTCATCTTAGCTCAGTGGTTCTCAACCTGGGGGTCGCTTAACAACCCCCTTCACAGGGGTTACCTAAGACTATCTGAAAACATAGACATTTACGCTATGACTCATAGCAGTAGCAAAATTATAGTTATAAAGTAGCAGTGAACATGAGTTTATGATTGGGGTCACCACAACATGAAGAACTGTATTGAAGGGTTTTAGCATTAGAAAGAAGGCTGAGAACCACTGCCTTAGCTCTCTGTGAAGAGGCAGCAACGGTGGGTCATGACGGGCTTTCAGAGTGTGGGCAGGGCTTCTGATTTTCTGATAAGAAAAACCTCTGAGGGGAATTTTAAGTCGACTGAGCAGGCAGGAGGAACGGTTATACATTTTGGAGAGCCAGAGGTACCTGTACAGAAGTGTCCGTACCTGAGAACTTCTAGTATGGACTAGGGAGAAAGAATCCAGAAGAAACATTCCAGTAGTCCTTGTGCAGGGGTGCTGTAAGCTCAACACGCTGGGTAAGGAGAACAGGGATGTCATAAAGGAGTCCCCAAGATCAAGGAAGCCCCCTGGCCAGCGGTGTAATGGCCGTACCTGTGATGTGCGTCACAACAGTTGATGTCACATACAAGCAGGTGTCCTGGCACAGGCAAATGAGGGCAAAAGAACTGTTCCTAAATTTGAGCAGGAAGTAAGTCTCAGAGAATGAAACTGTTGTTCAAATAAATTGTTCTCTCTGAACCACAAGCAGAATGATTTTTTGTTGTTGGAGACGGAGGCTCTCTACATAGCCCTAGCTGTTCCAGAACTATGTAGACCAGGCTGGCCTCAAACTCATAGAGATCTACCTCCTCTCACTGCCAAGTGCTGGATTATAGGCACGCACTACCACGCCTGATCTCTCCTCAGGATCTTAAAGTCGACTAATTCAGAAACCTAACCATATTGGGTGTTAATAATAGCAACAAAGAAATTTAGGAGTGGAACAAAATCGTTTACTTATTAGTAAACTATTTATAGCTATTTAACTGATTTAACCAATCAGGTTATTTACTTTTAAAAATCTGAGCACAAGAGATATTGCTTAAATGGGACAGAGTTCAAAGAAAGATTGATTTAACCAAATCAAACCACTGTGCCAAGGTCAACAAACCAAGATAATTCCAAAGGAGTTGAATATAAAGAGAAGAATAAATCAAGGGAAGTTGGAAACTATACTTAAGCAGTTACCTCTTTAAAGAGAGACCATTATTTTTCTGACCTCACGAAGCTTCGGCAGTTTCTGAGTTCTATTTTCTCTTTAAAGCAAGGCTTACATTCTTTGTTCTTTTTTTTGGTTTTTCGAGACAGGGTTTCTCTGTACAGCTCTGGCTGTCCTGGAACTCACTCTATAGACCAGGCTGGCCTTGAACTCAGAAATCTGCCTGCCTCTGCCTCCCAAGTGCTGGGATAAGGCGTGCGCCATTACCGCCCGGCTAAAGATTTATTTTATGTATATGAGTACACTGTAGCTGTCTTCAAACACACCAAAAGAGGGTATTGAATCCCATTACAGATGATTGTAAGCCACCATGTGGTTGCTGGGAATTGAACTCAGGACTTCAGGAAGAGCAGCCAGTGCTCTTAACCGCTGAGCCATCTCACCAGCCCCCTGGCTTTTGTTGTTATTGCTTTGTCTTACTACTTTTAAGTTTGTGGTTTGAGATTTTATCATACATGTTCTTAGGGGAAAGTTTGAGCCAGGTAGTGGTGGCACACGCCTTTAATCCCAGCACTTGGGAAGCAGAGGCTTTCTGAGTTCGAGTCCAGCCTGGTCTACAGAGTGAGTTCCAGGACAGCCAGGGCTATGCAGAGAAAAAAAAAACATCATCTTCAGCCAGGAGTTGTGGCATGTGTCTTTAATCTCAGCACTCAGGAGGCAGAGGCAGGTAGGTTCTCTGTGAGTTTGAGGCCAACCTGGTCTACAAAGCAGTACCAAGAGCTACACTGAGAACCTCTCTCCAAAAAAAACAAAACAAAGAGTATCACCTTCATCCTAAAGAAGCCTACCTGGATCTTGTAATAAGGGGTAGGGGAGTGGAGAGATGGCTCAGTGTGAAGAGTACTAGCCGGGCTCCTACAGAGGACCAGGGTCCTACATCACCTCCATCAGGGCGGTCACAACTGTCAACTCCAATGCCAGGGGATGCAGTGCCCTCCTCTGGTCTCTGTGGGCATTACATACACATGGTATAAATACTTCTGTGTAGGTACCCGTACATACAGAAAACAAACTTTAAAACAATCTTTTTCTTTTTTTTAATTGTTGAATTCCACTCAGAGCAAATATGTTTTAGAATGGTTTTGAGGTAAATATTAATAAAAATCAAGGTTAGGATAAATTTGTGTATGTAGTTACTGCTTGCTTCTTGTGTCTGACAGTAGTTTTAGATTGTACTCTTTTTCTGTGATACTTTGTAACAGGCATTAGATATTAAATGAATTAGGTAAGATGTACTTTCGCCTGAGGTTGTGAAACTCATGGCATAATACATTTCAATCAGGAGCTCACATCTGTGAAGGACTTTGTCATCTGCTTAGAGCAGGAAAAACCAAAGTAAAATGGAGATAACTAAGATCACTCCTGATATCACTAAGTATGTTGCATAACCAACCAGTTTCTACTTCTCTTTGGCCTTAAAAGTCAGAAAGTCTGTTTGGGGGTAAAAATAAAATCAACCCACAAAGAACTTGCCCAGAAAGAAGTCTGAATTATCCACATTAATGTAAACTCCCATAATGTAAACAGCTTTTAATTTTTGAACTTGGGGCTTCCTCTACAAAGTTAGGCAAACTCTTTACCAGTGCCTATATATCTAACCTCTTTTAAAGAAACTGAGTCCTGGTAAATTGCCCAGGCTGGTCTTGAATTCAGGATCCTCCTGCCTCACTTTCCAGTATCCAGAACTACAGGAGTACCATACCATTAAAATTACCATTTTAAATATGTTATTTAGTCCGGAGATTCAGTATTAACCAAATACTTGTTGTTAGAAGTTTCCTAGCGCTGGGTAGTGATGTCGCAGGCCTTTAATTCCAGCACTTGGGAGGCAGAGACAGGCGGATTTCCGAGTTCGAGGCCAGTCTGGTCTACAGAGTGAGTTCCAGGACAGCCAGGGCTACAACAGAGAAACCCTGTCTCGAACACCACCCCCACCAAAAAAAAAAAAAAAAAAAAGAAATTTCATAGCTCATTGGTAAAATGAAGGTTTCCCTAGGACACTGGACTTCATTGTCAACACTGGGATAGGAGAGGGAGGAATGCGGATCCATGTGTGGTGAATGAATTTCGGGGTGACTATGCCACGACCAAGCTAACGTCAAAATTAATCCTAATCCTCCAAACTGAAAAGAAAAGGCTTCCTCCTTAACGTCATCATTTTAGACTTGACCCAGTCCTTTAATCTCTGCTCCTGCGCAGCCCTGGCTGCCCTGACTGGGCCGCTTTCGAACTTAGAACAACACTTCTGCCTCGACCTCCTGATTGCTACCATGTCCCGCCCACCACACTTCAACATACACACGTATTTTAACATCTTTTTTTAGAAATTCTCTGGCACTCTACGCCTGGCAAAGCATCGGCCGAGCCACCAGCGGTATACGATGACATCGTCGTCTCAGGTCATCCTCCAAGAATCCCGGAAGAGGAGCCGGGTCTCTCCCGTTCCACCCAATCGATTCTAAAAGTCCGCACCACCCTCAGATCCCCGGTCTGTCAGAAAGGGGACGTTCTCCACGCCGGGGATTTTCGTAGTGGTGACACAGGCTACTTCCGGCGGGCGGCGGGGGTCAGTGACGTGGCAGGCGAGTCCGTGCACGGTCCTCCGGGCCTGGACACGGGACTGTCAGCTGGCCCCGGGGCAGCTCCCCCGGGACAGAGAGCACGGCCGCAGCCTCCAGCCGGAACCGGAAGTGCCACGTGTCCCCACTGTGCCTGCGCGGCCGGCGGCTCCGCCCAGGGCCTCCCTCCTCTCCGGGTTCGGCTGCCTCCTCCGAGCCGGGCGTTCGCAGCCCCGCCGGCCTGACTCCGGAGCCTCTCTGCGCCCTGGCCAGGTCTTGGCTGCCGGCGGGCTGAAGAGACCGGGACGCCATGCCTGGACTTTGACGCGCCGCCCCCGCGGGTTCCGCTTCTCCGGCCTTCGGATCCCTTCCCTCGGTTTTCCTGTTGGAGCTCTTAGGCTCGGCGCTGCGGTCGACCCCGACGGCTCCGTCCTACCCTGAGATCCCCGGGCGCCATGGCCCAGCCCAGGATCCCCGCTGCCCGCGGCGCCGCAGCTGGCCTCCAGGCCCAGAACGGAGCCGCCTCAGCCTCGGGGTCTCTCTACACCAACGGTGAGTGCCGCACGGGGCCGGGGAGGACCGCACGGCTCGGGCCGGGGACTAGTCCCAGCTGGGTCTGTCGCGGGGAGTGGCGGATGACCGCCTGGCCCCGGGACATGCCCCGTGGTGGACGTGCACCTGCAGATCCGCGCTAGTGGGACTGTTTCGTATGTATTTATAGGTTTAGCCAGCAAACTGGCAGCACCTGCAGTGTGCAACGTCTGAGATAAACAAGAGGTGAAAAAGAATCGTAGACGAAATCAGTTCCCAGAACTGCCTTATGGAGGTCATAGTATCTGGGTGTCATCACGCTCTGCGCCACCTCAGTCTTATGTCCTGGAGGGCAGAGTTCATCTCGGGTCTGCAGGCTCGAAGTGCAGGGGGGTGGCGGGTCGTGTTTATTAATGTGAGTTTGCAGAGATGAATGAATGACTCCGCCTTTGGCAGACCTCTGTAGGACTTGCTTATCTCTCCAGGGATCTTTCTTCAAGGATCTTCCAGGTCCTTGGGCCTCCTGTTTAGTTCTTCAGTTGTAGAAGAACCAAATAGATGGGTGGCTACGGCTTCGTTTCTAGGGGCCTCCTCTTCATTTAGAACGTAAGTTAGTCACAACTCTCTGAACCCTAGGAGAGTGTACATCTGGCACTATAATTTATCATTTGGCGGGAGAATATCTTATAATTGGATACCTCTTCTAGGATTCCTGAAGCTTTCCTGCAGCGTGGTTTGCTAAGCTCATTTTAATTGATATAATAAAGACTCATTTTCTGCCTACTTACAAATTAGCCTACAAATCTTCACTTTATGGGAAGGAGACAGGGAGAATAATACTAAAGTACTTACTGTGCCCATTTGAAGTTGGAGAAAATAGCCAGTGACTAAAATTGCTGGTTACAATGCATTTAGAGAAGACTACTGTTTTCTTTACAAAGAGGGTTCTTTGTAAGACTTAAAAATGTCTGTGGGTAGGCAGCTTTGTGGGCAGGGCAAGAGAAGCTAAGAACCACTGACAGGTTTTTAACTTGAATTGTTTAAGTTTATAGTAACATTATATAAACTACATTTTCTTCTGTCACACTGACAGTTCCACGGAAGATAAAATCATTCACAACAAGGTGAAAACAACTGAAGATGTCTCCTATATAGGTTTTTCTTATGAATTGCACTTAAATGACAAATTCTGTAAATGTGCCAGTAAGCTTACATGCAAGTAGAGCTGTCAGGATTTTGAAACATTTTTGCAGGAATTAAATCAGTATGTTAGGTTGTGTTGGAGATACTCCATTGATATTATTTATTTATTTATTTATTTATTTATTGACACTCTCTCGATCTTATCTCTAGTTGGCCTGAAACTTGTGGCAATCCTCCTGTCTCAGCTGCTCTAGTGCTTGGATTGCAGAACTGGAATTTCCGTATCCCACTTGCTTTGTTAATTTGGTCAAAGCTAAACATGCGCCTGTTGCACATCTATGTTCTGACTTTGGGCATAAGAGCATAAGTGTGTGGGTTGTTTAGAGCCATTTGGGAATTCAGACATGGAACTGGTAATTGTGGTTCAGGGTGGTAGCATCTGCAAAAAAAAAAAAAAAAAAATCCGTCCAGTAGAAGTAGAGATAAGACTGTTAAGAATCAACAGCTTGAGCTGTTATTTTTGCCTTTTTTATTTTTTTGCTCTTGGTTGTTAGGGTGATTTTTTATTTTTTGTTTTTTTTTACTTTTGAGGTTATCATATAATTGCATAATTTCTGCCTTCCCCTTCCTCCTCGGTCTTTTATAATAACCTTCTTTACTTATTTTGTTTTATTGATTTTTTTTTTTTTTCCGAGACAGAGTTTCTCTGTGTAGACCTGGCTGTCTTGGAACTCACTCTGTAGACCAGGCTGGCCTCGAACTCAGAAATCCGCCTGCCTCTGCCTCCCAAGTGCTGGGATTAAAGGTGTGTGCCACCAGGCCTGGCTATTTTGTTTTACTGAAACAGGGTTTCTCTGTGTAACAGACCTGGCTATCCCTCAACTCATTCTGTAGACCAAGCTGGCCTGGCACTCAGAGATTCACCTGCCTCTGCCTTCCAAGTTCTGGGATTAAAGGCATGTGCCACCACTGCTTGGCTATAATAACCATTTTTAAAGGTTTTTTGTTGTTTTATTTTGAGTCAAAGTCTTATTTTGTAGCCCTGGCTTGCCTGGAACTTATGTATTTCCTAGCTGGCCTGAACTTAGAGATTCACCTGCCTCTGCCTTCCAAGTGCTGGCATTAGAGACTTGTGCCCTCAGAAGAAGCTCATCTCAATCTCTTATAATACCTTTTCTTGTGTGTGTGTGTGTGTGTGTGTGTGTGTGTGTGTGTGTGTGACAAGCTCTCACTATGTAGCCTTCCTGACTGGCCTGGAAATCACTTTGTAGGCCAAACTGACCTCATATGCTCAGAGATTTGCCTGCTTTTATCTACTGAGTACTGGGATTAAAAGTGTGCCCAACCTGTAGTGCCCATTTTTGAAGTTTGTTTTTAGTAGAAGAGTTGTTAGTCAGTGACTGATCTTCTGTGTTAGGTGGTTGGTTGTTCATTCTTTAATTCTGAGACTAGGGTTGTGGTACTGAATGTAGGCTCAGGTGAAATGGAGAACAGTCGCCTGCTGCAATCTATGCTTGCTAAACTCATGCAAGTCAGTAATTGCTACTCACACATTCTATTTGGGCTTTTTTCTGCTTGAGACAGTGCTTCTCTGTTTAGCCCTAGCTGTCCCCTGGAACTGGCTTTGTAGACCAGGCTAGTCTTGAACTCAGAGCACACCTGGAAGTTATATTTGAAAATTCTTAAGATGTTGGTTTAATGTACATGTTAATAAGTTAATATGTTATACTACAGTTACATCTTAAGATATTCAGATTCAACCAGAACTCAGCAAGAATGGCTATTTTCATTTTCTGTAAGTTGCTTATAATCCTGATACTAAACCATTTTGCTCTGTGATAGGTTATTATGTTGTATTGCAACCTAGATTATCTAGAAAAGTTTTTTTATACATCTTTTCTTTTTTAAAGATTTATTTATTATTATATATAAGTACACTGTAGCTGTCCACAGACACACCAGGAGAGGGCATCAGATCTGATTCCAGATGGTTGTGAGCCACCATGTCATTGCTGGGATTTGAACTCATGACCTCTAGAAGAGCAGTTAATGCTCTTAACCACTGAGCCATCTCACCAGCCCCTAGAAAAGTTTTTAATAATGATTTGTGCATACATATTTCTATTGCAAAAAAATTGATAGTGAGGCTGCAAGACAACTATCTCATCCTGACTGCCATGATCAGAGTAAAAGAGATAAAGGCTCCATCATTGTGTACATCCTTTGCTGGCTGAACCAACTTTCGAAGGCAGTTAGAGATTGAAGCCTTATTAACATGGTTTCTTTATAATATTTATGTAATAGTTACCCTTTACATATAGAACTAAAACAGAGAGAGAGAGAGAGAGAGAGAGAGAGAGAGAGAGAGAGAGAGAGAGAGAGAATCCTTCCCCTTTCCCCTGATAGACTCTAATTTTATGAAATAATGTCTGGCGCCCTCAGTCTGTAAGCCCTGTTAACTTAGAGCCCACATAGTGTCTAGCACATTGAAGAGTCACTAATTTGGGGGTTGAAGAGCACCTGCTGCTGTTGCAGAAGACCAGAGTTCAAGTCTCAGCATCCACATAGTAGCTCCCAACCATTTCTAACTTCTAGTTTCAGGGTAGGTATCCATCACTCTTTTCTGGCCCCTGTGAGCATCAGGTAGGCCTGTGGTGCAAGATGTACACACACACACACAAAATGCCTATACTTTTTTTTTTAAATAGCAGTTTTGTTGAACAAAAGTTTTAGAATCGGGTGTTTCGCTCTTCAGTTCAATGGATATGTATTGATTTATTCATAGTAAGATTAGAGCACATTTTCAACTTATAGTTCAATTTATTTTAAATCTTGTGTGTGAGCACATGCTCGAGGATAACACATGCATATATATATGCATAATATATATATATGTGTGTATACACACACACACACACA
>JADRCC010553367.1:0-14205 GCA_019843855.1 Hylomyscus alleni
TGGGGAGGTGAAGGATGAAACTTAAGAGTTGCAGAAGAGAAAGCCAACCAGCTGTATAAAAATTTGTGTAAGTGACCACTGCACACTTCCATGATTGGGTCTGGGGTAGCAGGGGAAGGCTAAGGAGTCTCAGGAGTACTCGAGAGGAGCGCTTGATAGCAGGGGAAAGTTTATAAGTGCCCAGCCTTTGAGCTAGTCCCAGTATGTCAAAATTAACTAATGTGTTTCTGTGTCTTTATTCGCAAATCCAAAGAGCTCCTGGGTGAGTAGACATGTACAACACAGGGAGCCAAATCGGTTACCCAAATACTGCTAAAAACTAGCGGTTAATTATTTAATAAATCTTGATAAAAAATAACGAGGAGCATTTCTCTTAATAGGTAAAACAAACTTTTGGCATATTCAAGTCTGGGTAGGCTTATGGCAATCAAATGATCCATTTCCCTCTGAGTAAAAGAGATGTGTTATGCCTGTGATGGTAGGTATGATTGCCAGAGTTCTGACTACGTAATTGTTAGATAAAATAATTGTTTTGCTCAAACCTTAATTGACTTTATAGAAGGATTAGATGTTCTTATCCTTCCTTGCTAGCTTGTATTTTTCTATTACCTGCTGTTTCTACTCTACCATTTATTTCTTTGTACTTTTCAGATGAATTCCTACTTTCGATTTACAGCATTAGCTTGTCAATGTTTAACATTCTCCGTAAAGAGTCTTGGAATCTTAGGGGAAAGCATGCAATAGTGGTTTAATCAATCACATACAGAATGCAGAGCTGTGCTGGGGCACTGTTCTTGGAGTGTTAATAAGTGCTTCGAGTTCTCATTTGCACAGACTGGATTTTTTTCCACGAAAAATATAGGATAGATTATTCTGCCAAGGCAGTTACACCTCCTACCTTCTCACTTATTCTACTGCTGGCTAGAAAATGTTGCACTTTTTAATCTCGAATGCATTGCTTATACTGCTTTACATGTTTTTGTGATACATTTGCCTTGAATACTGTGCTTGCCTTTTTAAAACCGGCATAAAACTGATGAATTTTACTCATTGTATGTTTCCATATTTTAGTTAGGTCGTTTGATTCTTCTATGAATATGTTTGAATCAATTTTAATCTGATAAATCACTTACCAGAGAGATGAGAAAAAATTGATGATTCACATTTCAACAAGATTGTAAAGGTTTCCATGGTCTGTCATTTATAAAATGTCAAGAGTTTGCTGAGATGCAAATATTCTAATGTTTTCTTGTTTATAATATTTAGGAAATTTACTATTAAGAACAACTAAAATACTCAGCGTATTTGGGAAGGGTATTCTAATGAAATACTTGTCTATAAAAGTACAAAGTACATTAATATGAACCATTGGTCTTAGTAATAATAATTTTAGATACAAAATGGTTAATTCGTCATAAATTTCCAATGAATATGTTATTGCAGTGAAGATTATTATAAAAATTACTCTCACTGACTTTAATGTGTCTTAGTTGTTTATTTGATTCATGTTATTTGTTATACTTAACTTGTCTTGGTGTAGTGTGGTATTCTGTTGTACTAAATTAATTATGTATAATATACAGCTTGTGTAATATCCTTTTGATTATCCCTAGTGACTTTATAAAATTTCAATTGACATTTTGACATAGAATCCTTTTGAAGCGAATGTGTAGAGAGAAGAATTCAGAAATAAAATTGGAATTTCAATCACAGTTCTTACAATCCATTTACCAGAGAGCAAAAATTCATGCTTTTTATGTGACTCACAGTATTTATAATCTGTTAAATGACATGTTGGTCTTGAGAGCACATATAGTCATGATATTTATTAGTCAACAATTTGGAAAGTATTTCCATAGAGTCCTAATCTGTTTGGCTAGATTGTGATATAATAACCAAGATGGTTAGAAGGAACACTGCATGATTCCCTTTCTGAAATATTTTGTTGTCTCCCTATGCATAGACTGAATTTAGATGCACATATCGCAATGTTTTCAACCTTTATGATTATGTGTTTAATAAAACATGGTTATTAATTATATCAACAGTGAATATATATGTAGAATTTAAAGTGTCATTTTAACGGAGATTATGAACATTTAATTGAGTCATATTAAACATTTTCTTGTAAAATTTACTTTCAGGTATACTGGTTATATAATTTAGCATATAGTATCTACTACATGAATGGTTCAATATCAAATCCCACTTATTTAAGTGGGATTTATAACTAGAACAATTGCTAAGTAGATCTGAATAATGCCATAGATAATTCATGACCATTTTCTTTTATTTTAACATATTTATTACTGTATTATGTAGATATACATTCGTATACTGTATATGTGTTGGGTGCCTCATATCAGCTGGTGTATGCTGCCTGGTTGGTGGTCAAGTGTCTGAGAGATCTTAGGGGTCCAGGTTAATTGAGGCTGCTGGACATCCTACACTGGTGTCCTCCTCCTCAGCTTCTTCCAGCTTTCTCCTAATTCAACCACAGCTTCTATTCATTGGTTAGGTACAAATATCTGCATCTGACCCTTTAAGCTGCTTGTTGGGTCTTTCAGAGGACAGTCATGATAGGTCCCATTTTGTGAGTGCTCCATAGCCTCAGTAATAGGATCAGGCCTTGGAGCCTTCCCTTGAGCTGGATCTCACTTTGGGCTTGTCACTGGACCTTCTTTTTCTCAGGCTCCTCTCCATTTCCATCCTGCAGTTCCTTTCAGACAGGAACAATTATCAATTATGAGTCAGAGTTTTGATTGAGCGATAGCAACCCCATCCCTCACTTGATGTCCGGTCTTTCTGTTGCAGGTGGGCTCTACAAGTTTCTTCTCTCTAATGTAGGGCATTTCATCTAAGGTCCCTCCCTTTGAGTTCTGAGAATCGCTAACCTCCCAGGTCTCTGGTATATTTTGGAGGGTCTCGCCAGCCTCCTACCTCCTGAGGAGGTTGGCTGTTTCCATTCTTTCTGCTGGACCTCAGGGTTCCGTCCTTTTCCCTCACCCAATAACAGACCATGTTCTCCTTCCCCCCTCCATTCCCTGCCCGCCCCAGGTCCCTCCTTCCCCCACTTGTGGTTGCTTTCTTCTTCCTCTCAAGTGGGACTGAGGTATCCTCACTTGGGACCTTCAACTTATTGACCTTTTCCTGGGTTCTGTGGACTGTATCTTCCGTATTCTGTCTGGTATCCAGTTATGTATCTATTTTGAAAATATGATTTCTTTCATTTCTGATTTACTTATTGTGAATATCAATTCAAAATCAGCACATGCTGTCTTAGTAAACATGAGCTATAATTAATTTCTAGCATTCTAAAGGTTATCATATGATGAAGTACCTCAGTGTTCAGCATTATAATTTTTCAGATGATCTAATTGCTTGCAGTTATTTTACAGAACTATAATCCACATTCTAATTAGAAAAGATTAATAAGAAGTCTATTAATGACTTCCAGTTTCCCAGGAGCACCAAGATGAAGTGCCAACATCGAAGTCTCTAAAAAAACCCATATAAAGTTAACATTCCCTAATTCTAGTGTCTGGAGTCTGAAATCAAAGTCTCTGCAGGAGACTTTTCTCGACAATAATAGTATAAGAGTACTTTTTCTTATATATTTATTTCCTGGTATTTCTTGTGTGTTTTATGGGTGGATTTTTATTCCATGAGCATTTTATTCCATATAACCCTCTTCCTATACATGTCATCACAGGGATCCTTTTTATAAACACTTGTTTCATTTTAGGGTTCTGCACTTTATTAGAACATCAGGTACAATGTGAACCAGTCCTTGCAACCATATCTTCTCCTTTATTTTATAATTCATGTTTTTATATTCATTTATCTTTTTACAAACTCTTGAGCTATTAAAAGTCAGTTTCTGTTATGCTAGAGGATTTCAAGAGTTCTTTTAGGTAGGGATACATTTTAACTGACAGAAAGTGTTCAAAATCACATAGAAAACTAAATGTACCAATGATCCTTGTTAAAATCTGAAAGACACTGATGAATTCTCTACAGCTTTTAAATCTTCTTTAAAGTCTTTTCTTTTGGTACATCTGTTACACACATTTATTTCTAAGAATTAAATACTTTATTTAATCTTACATTTCTGAACTGATTCTTTGTATTCATATTAAAATACAAGGTTTTCTTTTCTAACAATGAACACAGACTAGTTTTTTGAGAGTAGAAAATTAAAAAGAAACAGTATTGATAAAGAGTGGGGAAAAGAAATTTAGGTCACAGATATAAACCATAATGGGCCTTGGAGATAAAGAGCTAAGAGCTAAGAGCTAAAGAGCTAAGATAAAACGCAAAGGCTAATGTAAAAAACATTGGAGTAGTTTTTCGTTGTTGTCTTTTTTAAATTTTCATTCATTTTGTTTTCCTTTTTATTAATACATTGATTGAACTAAGTTTACCACAAAATTGATAGATAGATAAATAGATAGATAGATAGATACATACATACATACATACATACATACATACATACATACATAGGTTTATAAATCAGTTAAATAAACAGATTTTAGCAGGTTAATCCAATTCATTCAATTTTACATGCATTCTATCCCAGTAAAATTAAAGTCTCAATTTTGTTTAATGGAAAAGTGCCTATAAAAGTTTTAAAATTGTCCTAGCACCACACAATGTTTGGTACATGCATACATTGCCTGGGTCTCTGTAAGGTGGTGGGAAGTCCAAGGTTTCACAGATACATTTTTAAGTAAAGCAATGCTGGGTAGATATAATTGATCACTTTCTTTATCTTAATCAATTGTTTCAAATTATGTATTTTACTCTTCAATTCTAATATGTATTTTGTTCATTAGTGAGTTTATTAATGGGTATATGATTCTGATCTCTTTGCTCTATGAAATGTATTTATTAGTCAGTAGATAAACTTGTAGTCAGTGGTGAAAGACTGGGTTTATTCTCTTTGATACACACATGGTATAAGAAGAGAACCAATTCCTATTCACTTTCCTATGATTCTCTGAATTTTGTACATAAATACTGTCTGAAAAATCAAAATCTGAATTGTTTCTTAACTACTCAAGCATCAGATATCTATTAGCCCTAACTATAAAGTTATCTGTGACTATTTTAGTTAAGTACAGGTGGCTATCTACTGATGAATAGAAGAGTGTATATTTTTGTTTTTGATTTAAACTAAATTGATGTATTCTGATAGTTGAAATACATTTAATTGTTATCAATTTATAACTTTGAAATGTTTAGCATTTTATATAAACTGCCTCTTAACAACTGACATAAAAGTATTTTGCTGCTTTATGGTTTATTTAAAGAAAATCTGAAATATACCACTACACAAGAAGAAGGTTTTGATGGAAATGACTAGTTTTAAAACACCCATTAGATACATAAAGAGATCAGAGAAATAAAACCAAAATTATATATATCATTATTTTTAACTATATGTCCATTCTTTAAAAAAAATCTTAAATTATATTTATTTTATAGGGAGGGGACTTCTATGTATTACAGAATAGCATGAGTTGCAGGATCATGTCTTATATGAAAGTAAAAATTTTATTATGAAGTATAGAGACTAAGTATACTTTGATTAGTAATTCTCACAAATCCTCTGCATTTATTAACAGCTTGTAATAAAGATATGCATATTGTGTACAAAGAAATACAATTTCTTGATAGAGCAAACAACTACATGGTGTACTTATATATTCATCTTAATGATTCAGATGTCTAAAATGTTCATACAAGCTTACTAACTGTTACTTATATCCTCAGGTAACAAAAGGTCCAATCATTTGACTTACAGCTCACCTATCAGGAAGAAATTCATGCCTGGAATTAAATTTAGCTGACTACGTACAACTGGAGAGGCCATGAAACCTAGAAGGTCTACTACTGTAGTTTTCTAAACTGCAGATGTTAGCATCAGGACATACAAAGCCTGTGGTGATGCACGGGCAGGTCCACAGACCTGTTGCCAGGGCAACAGCCATCATATTCCCAGAATCCATTGGGCTCATCTCCCTCCTTTGCCTGTGCTGCTATATCACAACCCATATATATTCGGGGAACATTCCTCCATCTCTCTCTCTCTCTCTCCCCCTCCTCTCTTTCCGTGCCGCTTCCCCCTCTCTCTCCCAATTAAACCTCTTACACGTGTATCTGTCTGGGCCTGGTGTGGTATGTTCTGACACGTCCCGCCAAACTAACACATCAGCAGACACATTCTAGATGTGTATCCTTACATGCACAATAAGCATAACTCTCATGTATCTTTAAAGAAGCATTTTTTTAACTATATGGAGATCAAAAAAAAGCCACAATTGGTCAAAACAAAGAAAAGAAAGACCATGTGCGGCTCACCTCAACAATTATACTTATACTTAAAATCTTATGTTAATACCAGGGAACATCTCTGAAGGAGGGGTCAGAGGATCAAGACAGCTGTTCAGAAATAGTTGCTACTTCTTTTTATTGGTTATTTTGTTTATTTACATTTAAAAGGTTATCCTCCTTCCAGGTCTCCCTTCTACAAACCCTTTATCCTATCCTCCCTAGCCCCTGCTTCTCTAATGTTGCTCTTCCACAGACTTCCCCAATCCAGTCTCACCACCCTAGCATTCTCCTATACTGGGGCATTGAGTCTCCACAGGACCAAAGGTCTCCCCTTCCATTTATGCCAGATAAGGCAATACTCCAGTTACATATGCATCTGGAGCCATGGATCCTTCCATGTACATTCTTTGGTGATTTAGTCCCTGTGAGATCTGGAGGCGGGGCTAAGCAGTTGATATAAACACTTCTAAACAAACAAAACCTAAATATAAGAAGGAGCAGCTGTATCTGGTGGTGAATATGATGATGATATGTTAAATGCAGTCTTGGGAACTAATAAAAATTAGAAGCTAGAGAGACTAGGATAATTTCCATTTACATATGGTGGTATTAAGAGAACAAAATTAAACACTGAACACCGGGAAAGGAGAGGAATCAACAACTTTTTTACAATTTAGTTTTATCTGATACATAAACCAAGAGAAGAGAACTGGAAAAGTCTTTGTTGTTTTCTACATTTTTATGTAAACTTACCTCAAATTGAATTGGGTTATAAATGCTCCATTTTTACTTTTTTACCTTCTTAAGTCTAAAGAGGGGAATACAGTTTCTTACTGGCAAACTCACATCAATGTTATTAAAATTGAATAGCCCATCTCCTCCTCTTCAGATCTTTATACTCATATTCACCACGAAATCTTCCCGGTTAGACTATTCCTGCTCACACTCAGAATATCTTGATATTATAGACTTAAGATGATTTGGAGGAAGAGACAGAGTTAGAGTCTAAAAATGCATACGGGTTTAATGGAATTTCATTGTGGATTCTCTGGTATAGAAGTTATTGCAATTATAGACCTTGATACCTTAGGCTATTTCTTATATTGCTTTTTATCCTGACCTTATTCATCCAAAAGTACTGAATACTTACCCTAGCTTAGTAATAATAAATTTGATTTCACTCTCCATAAACCTCTGATGAATACTTGGAGAAAATATTTTATATTTTATAAGGATAACAGCTATCTCTCTCTCTCTGTCATCATTACTCATAATCTTTTCACTTTTCATAGAAGATAAATAAATACACAAATAACATATTGTGTTATAATAGTGTGATGGTCACCACATTTAATAATCAATTTCTTTATGGTTACCCAAATGGTATATAATTGCTTTACACCAAAGCCTTAGTATGAATTTCCTTTTAGCTATTAATAAGCAGACCAATTGAAAAGTCTATTCATAATTATCAAATATAAGTATGTTTCCTTTCATGAATATCCTGTTTATGGAGATGGGCAGCAAACTGTTCACGTGGATAATCATAAGCTCATCACTATGGTGTATTTGAACCCCTACTGGCCTCCTCAAGTACAGAAGAACAAAGTAGCAGAAAGACTTGTTTGTTCTTTTCCACAGCTTTCTGTCGGGACAGGTTTTGACTTCTGAGTAAATTCCCTGGTGCTTTGTCTAATCTAGTATCACAAAAGTAAAAATCCTGGAAGACTTTAGCACAGTCTGAAGACCTTGCTACTGGGAATTATTATAATGATAATAAGGATTTGAGCTCTGCTTAATTTCCCAGTAGTTTTATTGATTGCTCCTAGAACCAGTCTTGAATAGCTCTGAATACACATCCCCTTGGTATGTGCTTATGTAAACCACTCTAAATGTTATTTATGTTTAACCATGCTTGGCAAAATGATTTGTCTATGTTTTAACAACTCTCTGACTTCTGATCTTCATGATCTCTTTGAAATTAATGAGATTTTTAGATGAAAATGACATTCTAAAAATACAGATTTAATGATTATCTGAAGATTTCTTTTGAACATTTGCAGCTTTTAGTGAAATAAATTGTTATGCATTTGCTAAGATCATGAGAACATGAAGTATACAAATATCTTAAAGCTATCTAATTCTGTTTATGGCTTTTTAATCATCAGTATTTGTAAAATTTTGCATTTTATTCCTCAATGTCAGCAACTTTCCAAAAAGGTTTTTAGTCCACAGTACACATCATATCAATAAATATAGCATCCTCTGTTTTATGAAGCAACCATTTTAAGCATAGTTAACAATTTGGTAGAATTAGTGTGATAGCAAGTGTCACCTTTTTATTCTAAATAAAACAGAATGATATTAATAAAACTTTACATTTATGCAGTAGAAATGTAGAAAACAGGTAAAGAAAGATTTGGAGAGGGCTGAGATATATCTCCTTTGGAGGGGCAAAGTAGATGAAGAGCGCTATGAAGGTGAATCTTATTTCTATCATCGATGTATTCATATTTTCTAGATCTACATATACAGATTCAGTGGGTAAATAGTGTCTACAAATTTAAGTATCTTAAATATTTCATCAACAATTACTAGGACAACTGAAAACAATTCCTTACAAAGCAATTTATATTTTACTAAGACAGTGAATGGGAAATTTCTTCAGGTGCATAATGGTGTCCTATTATTATTATTAACTCATGTTTCAGTGTTGACCAAGGCTTATATTATGGGCAGAGAGAATGAACACAATAATCCAGAGATGATACAAGAGTAAGGGATGTTAAATAGCTATTTTGTTTTATGTGATCATGACTATATTAGAAAGCAAAGGGATCCTCAGAAAAATAAAGACATTCTTGTCAGCTCTGCAGAAATATCTCCATAAGCAGAAGAGAGAAAATAAAATACGAACGTTGGGAATTAGCTCATTAAAAAGATGCAGTGTTGGGTTTTTCATGCTGAAGTCTTCAGCCCATTGACAACATGCTGCAGTTATTTATTCTGACTTAGCTTATAAAACACAATGTTAAAACTTCCGGATTTAGAAGAAC
Organism: Hylomyscus alleni; assembly: GCA_019843855.1. Classification (NCBI taxonomy): domain Eukaryota; kingdom Metazoa; phylum Chordata; class Mammalia; order Rodentia; family Muridae; genus Hylomyscus; species Hylomyscus alleni. The sequence continues at coordinate 9,396 of JADRCC010553367.1, forward strand.
CTTGTTTTTTCCTGGAGCTGTGAAGCTGAAGAACAGGAGGAGGTAGTAGGTGCCTGGCAAGTATGCAAAGAAAGAAATTTAATACCCAAATACAAGTGCATTCAAATACAAGTCAATCTTAAGTTTCCCACTCTTTTTGAGACATTACCTAAAACACTATTGATTTTCACTCAGTTTGTTTACATATGGGCGTGATGAAAGCAAATGGGACATTTCAAAAGACATCTGTTTCCACAATCATCCATTTTGATCATTTTGACAGAATTAGAAAATGCAAGGCTTGAAGCTGTTTTATAGCCGAGACCTTCTATGCTTGATCAATTAGGATTTATAGAGATGGAAATCAGTTTCCTTTATTTCTGCTACTAGAAAAAATGTGTATGAAGTTTTATAATAGAATCTGTCACTTGTCCTAAGTGGGGGCCATCTCACTTAGATTGCTGAGTGCAGTGTGGGGAAATTTCCTGTCAAAGCATTCACAGTGGTACGGTAGGATTGGAAGACTATTAGTAATGTCATGGACAATGATTAAAAAATCTCTAGTTTTAATACCTTCTGGCTTTATTGAAAGAACTACCAAAGTGACATAGTGTCTTAACCCACAGGCAGATTTATTAAGGTGGAAATCTCTCTTGCTTTGTATTTAATTAGCTTAGTCTGTGGAGGGAACCTGGTAGCAGGGAAATCTCTCACTCTGACACCAAACATTGAACAATGAACCATACTTCAAGCTACTAAAAGAGAGGCAAGGACATTCTAATAAATTAACCACTAAGGAGAAAATATGGCTATCAGGTCATATTTTTACTGCAAGAACTTGTTCTTATATCTTTATTATCTAATTTGAAAGCTGCCTGCTTGCCTAATTTTGCTTGGGACATAAAATGAAAAGAGGAAATAAATTTTGAAATGTATTGTGGATATTAATGTCATAATCTATATTCAAAGTTGAAATTGGTTATGGAAAATGGAATACATGTAACTGATATATATATGTATATACACATATATTATTCATAATTGTATTTTCAACACTAATATCAAAACTATAAACCATCCTTTAATGAATTTACTACAAATTTTTATCAGGAAAGCAGAGAAATGATGATATTGATCACCTTTTTCTTTGGTTCATCAGAAAAGTAATTTCTTTTTGTCTAACATTTATGAAAGGTCAGATGATTTTATCCAGTCCATTCTTGAAACAGTTGTTTTTTAGACAAAGTCCAATGAAAGTCTGCCTTTCCTACCTTCACCTATCAAGTTATAAAATTACAGGCCAGCATCACTTCATTTGGCTAAAACCAATTTTAAGAGACAAAAATTAAATACAGTTATAAATATTTGACATCATATTGAATGACAACTCAGGAGTGACTTTGTGTTGTTTTATCAAGGATATTATGAGTCTCAAGAAATTTCTAAAAGTAGTTATTTTATGACTAGCAAAATAGCACATTAAACATTCACAATTAACAAAATAGTATATAGAACTTTGAACAATAGTTCTGAAAAGTTTCTCTACAGAGTAATAAGAGCATATTATCTAATTGTCAGATTTTAAGTGGACATGTATGTGTGTACATGTTCATATATAGGCCTTTACCCATTAAATGTGTGTACATCTACATGTGTAGGGTATAGATCAACTTAGGTTGTCATTCCCCATGCATCATCTTCTCCTCTTTATGTTTTTTTGTTTTGTTTTGTTTTTTGTTTTGTTTTTGTTTTGTTTTGTTTTTATACACAGTCACTTTCCTGGAAAATGCAATTAGGCTAAGCTGCATCACCATTAATTCCCAGGTGGCTTCTTCTTGTAACTGCATCTCCAGTATTAGGATGACTAGTCCACTGATGCTGGCTTTTTTCTCATGGTTTCTGAGGACGGAACTCAGTTCCTTTTATTTGTGATGGAAGCTTTTTATTCTTTCACCTATATCTTCAAATCCAATTTCTAAGTTAAAAAGACAGAAAATACTCTGTTTGCTGTAAATAAAGTAGCCAAACTCTACTAATGCTAATGGGGGTGGGTAGGAGACAATTGTGACCTAATTAAGTAGGCATTCCTACTTATTGCTTAAACATACTAAACATGTATTTCTTTATGTGTTTATGTAATAGACCACATTTTAAAAGTCACCTATATCTGTGATAGATCCAAGTAACAACTGATGGGAGATTAAAAATTGTCACCTTTTTCTACAGTCATAGGAAATGAACGCTCACAACACATGCTTGAAGTAGTAGATGATGTCAACAAAACAGCGTCTTCCAAACACAAAAGGACTGACAGATTTGACATCACAGACAGTTGTCAGCAGCCACAATATCTTCACAGGTTCAAGAAAAAACAAAAGAGGAAGTAGAGCACAAAATCCCACCCTTTGACAAGAAGCTGTTTAAAGTTGATACCTCCTGGGAAAAAGAAGATCAAAGTTTTCCATGAAGTTTCACTGGGCAAATCAACCATGCTCTATGGCCAAGAGTAGTAATGCAACCAGTATGGTTGTGTCTCTTGGGTTTTGTTGTTGTTTGTGTGTATGTTTGTATATGTGTGGTTTGGGGGGGGGTTCTTCTTGTTTTGTTTTGAGTTTTCTGTGTGATTGTTTTATGATTTGTTTATTTTGAGTTTGATTTTTTGAGAGAACTAATTATCAGCAACTAAAGAATGTTGAAAGCAGGAGAAGCCATTTCCCTCAGGGAAGAGCAAACCAATTGGTAGTTCAATAACAAATGGTCAGGTCCCCAGAGTTAGATTTATATTGATGTATCCATGAAATAGAAATGCAAAAAAGACCCATAAGTTTGTAAGAGAACCAAGAGATGGTAATGGAAGTGTTTGGAGGAAGTAAGTAAAGGGAGAAATGTTGTAATATCATAACTTCAAATTTTAACAAAAAGTTTATAAAACTAAATTACTGCTTTTACAAAATGTAAGTTTGCTGATAAAATGAGTAAAATCCCACAGCAAGAAAAATCAATTTGGTAGCACAAATACAATTCTTAGCTTGAGGATAAAGGATGAATGCTTCTTTTCATATGGACAACCCCTAAGACTTGACATTTTCACTTACCAATCCAATAGTCATACTTGACTAAAACACTTATGTGCCTTTAAGGATACCTTTTAAAATATTTATCTTCCTCTCAAGAAAAAAAAATACCATACAATGAAGATCAACAACTTAACTGTGATGGTTTACCTTCATTGTCCATATTACTGAATTAACAATCACTTAGAATAGTCTGTAAGAGATTTCACAAAGGATTAATTGAGGGATGACATATAGGGAATATGACTGACACCACAGTGTGGCTTATCAGTAGAGGGAAAACGAGAAAACATGATATGCTTATGTTTTCTCCTTTGAATATTTGCCTGTCATACATTGGCTTACTATGTTAAGAAACATTGTGAAATAATAGTCTAAACATGTCATAATCTGACCTCACACAGTCCATAAATGATTATGGGAGTTGAGGCTGACTATTATGAGAGTAACTATGAATTTTGGGGTGGTGTATGTATGTGTGTGTGTGTGTGTGTGTGTGTGTGTGTTGTATTATTAGGTATGTTATTTAAAAATCATATATAAATAAAAATATTACAATGGGAAATTTTTTCAAAGAATTTGAGGTAATTTGTCAGGATGGTGGTAATTGTTTTTCTATTTATTTTACTTCTCATTTATCTTTGAATATTATTCATGGAATACAAACCATCCGATTTGTACATTTTAACAGAAATTTATTTTTGCAAGAAATTGTGCTTTTTTCACAAAGACAATCCTATATGTTTATTGAGTGAATTTAAGTGAAAATGAATGTTTTCCATGAATTTCTGAGAAGCCAACATTTCCATGAATTTCTGAGAAGCCAACATTTCAATACAGGCAAGGTTATAAGTTTCCTCATCATCAATCTATGCTTTAAATATTGTTGCAGTATTTTTTAAGATTTATTTATTTATTTTATATAAGTAATAAGACACCAGAAGAGGTTGCTGGAATTTGAACTCGGGACCTATAGAAGAGCAATCTGTGTTCTTAACCACTGAACCATCTCTTTAGCCCATGTTGCAGTGTTTTTGTTATTTTTTAATAGTATTTCATTACAATTTTCCATAAAATGCCAACTGTTGTCAAATTATATTTAAGGAAATAGATAGACCACATCACTTCCTTCAGATACTTTATAAAGTTCTACTGAAATATTTAAAAATATATAGGAGATTATCTTGACTAGATAAACTTACTTTAATATGTTTAAGATCTAAAATGTCCATGAATAATAATACACACAACTTTATGTACCCAGATATGTTTAAGTTAAGACACATTGATTTAAATTAACTAGAAAGTAGATAAAATATTTGTGGCTATCAATTTCACAAGGAATACTATAGCTATTTTTTGCAATAACCAACACTACCCTCAGTATGAACACAGTGGTTATTATTATATATTATTTTGCTAAATATAATTATGGTCTAAAACCAAGTTTAAAATTAATTAAATTAGAGAAATAAGTGAATTTCTTACTCATGCAAAATTAAACATGACAAAAATGATTAAAACAATCTGAGAAATTGATGTATTCTTTACACCAACTCTTACTGTCCTTGGTATAATTTGGAACTCAATAAAGAAAAATGCTTAATACCAGCCAAAGACAAAAACTAAAAGTAGAGTTTTTTTTTTACTTTTTTGAACTTAATAATCCAGAGATAAGCAAACAAAAAATATAATTGTGTTTGAGCAGGTTGATTTAAATATTCAACCTCCATTTATATTCCAGTTGGAACAGATGT
>JADRCC010553376.1:3347-16032 GCA_019843855.1 Hylomyscus alleni
CACACATACACACACATATACACACACACACATACACACACATATACTCACAGCGCAGAGACTGAAATGATGGGTTTTGGGAGAAGAGGTGAGGGATAGAGAGTTCAAAGGGGCAAAAGGCTTAAATGATGGTGTTTTCGGTGTTTCTGTGTTTAGCTGTGCAATATTCTATGACCAACACTTCAATGATCATAGATTGCAGGCTACATGCTTTTGCTGCAGTAATCTTTAAAGGGCTTCTGCTGAACTTGAAGGATGTCATTTACTATGTTAGTCAATTATTGTCTGGAGAGAGTGACCTGAAGGGAAGAAACTGGGCAGAAGTGAAGTGGCCACATGTACAGGTGACAGCTGTGCAGTGTGTGTGTGTGTGTGTGTGTGTGTGTGTGTGTGAGAGAGAGAGAGAGAGAGAGAGAGAGAGCTGTGCTGGGGGGGTGAGAGCTGGGTGAGAGCCGTGTGCTGTGTGTGTGTGAGAGAGCTGTGGCCATGTGTGTGCAGGTGAAAACTGGCCATGTGTGCTGGTAAAGGCAAACCATACAGGCAGATCTCTAGGAAGAAAAAAACATAACATCAACACTTTTTCTGGAGTAAATACTCACACCGTACATGATACCACTGGCTGAAGAATCACAGAAAGATGTGCAGTAGGCGCTGCTATGGTAATTCCACTCCTCATTGCAAAGGACACAAATAACCTCAAGAGCACGGATAATTAGAAAAATGATAGTTTTGAGCATTTATTACCTTTGTTTTCAAAATAATTTATTTTATAATAAATCAATATACAATTTTCATAGTAGTTGCGCACAGGGAGATTTCAGAATTCTTGAAAGTTTATTATTCCTCTCTCACACCAGTCAGGGCCACTCCATCCCATCACTGTCTCTTAGGATCCTAACTTGGTCTGGCAATGGCATTTACCAGGGCTGATTTTAATTGCTCATCTGCCTTTTATGAGGACAGACGTTCCCAGTATGGTTCCTGACACACTGAGCTCTGAAATGCACCATTAAAACATAAGCCCGACAGGAAGGTGAACATCAAAAGGTCAAGTCTGCATCAGCACCAGCTGTCAACAGTCCACGCAGCCATCAGTAGGCAAGCACACAGCCAGCGGCTCCAGAACAGGTTTCCATTCAAAGCGTCACTCAAGCATGAGCTCTCAGAGTTTCAGTGAGTCTTGAAAGCCATAAGGCATACATCAGATACTACACACATGCGCTGTGCAGAGATAAGATGCATCACAAGAGGAAAGTCAGAGTGCTAAGGTTGGGGAGGATGTTGACTGAGCTGTCTATCCAACAGAAAGTCTTTTTGAGCAACTATCACCATCCAGGTTTGTGTTATGTGCCAGGGATAAAATAAAAGCCAAGAAAAAAACTCCCGCGGTAGGTAACCTAGTGAGATAGATGACAGGCCTGAGGGCTGACTAATGCCTACCAAAATATGAGGGAAAGGTAAAGTCTATGAAGAAGATGAAAGGCACGTGGTGAAAGGCACAGCGTGTAAGGCAGTCCATGTGCCATCTTCAGGGAAGGGCAGCTGTCCAAGAAGCTGGGGTGACAGGAAAGAGACAGGGGAAGACGTGTGATTGGAGCTAGTCAGTCAGGAATGTATGGAGATTGCTAAGAGCTTTGTACAGCCACTTAAAGGTTTAAGAAAGGATTTGAGGTTTTGTTTTGTATTACAGAATACACGTAAGGCTGTTAAATCACTGGGAACAGAGTTTACAGTACTTAAGGAAGCAATGGTTGAGGATGAAAGGGGGCCTGTGTTAAGTGTAAAAAAACCACCTGGGGCACCTGGAATATTCAAGCACCACTTTTAGTACTAATTCGCACTGGAGTACTTAGAGGCTTGGTAGGTCCATAACTAGGAGTAATATTTCCAGACACATTTTCGACAAGTATTCTGAATGTCCCTACCTGAATAGCCACAAAATGCTGGTAAAATTACAGTAAGAGTATTGGGAATAACGTCTCCTTGTTTTGGTTATTGGTACTTAATAAATACAATTTATTTTTTAAGAGTCTTGTTCAAGCACTCTTATCCTTGCATGAAAAGTGTAAAATCTGACTCACATTTCCAAGGCTCCTGACCTGAAGTTCTATAGGTTCTGTGTCTTCTCACCGTGACATCTGCACATAAACCTGTGTGTGTACATTCATACACACACATACACCACACATGCACACTCATGCACACATACACACCACATACATTCATATACATATATATATATACTCTCATATACACATATTTGCATGCCCACATGCATACACATACACACATTCACACTCACACACATACCACAAATACATGCATACACATACTCCACACACACAGACTCTCACACACAAACACATACCACACTAACACATACATACACATTCACACACACACACACATTCATTCACACACACACTCCAAAAATACATACATGCACGTGCAAACACATACCACACTCACACATACACACATACATACACACAAATACATACACATTCACACATACACACACATCACTCACATACACTCACACACCCCACAAATACATACATGCACACACATACACCATACACACACACATTCACTCACACACACACTCCAAAAATACATACATGCACGTGCAAACACATACCACACTCACACATACATACATACATACACACAAATACATACACATTCACACATGCACACACATCACTTACATATACACACACACCCCACAAATACATACATGCACACACATACACCACACACACACTCATACGCACAAACATACACCACACACACACTCATACGCACAAACACATACCACACTTACACATACATATATACACACAAATACATACACATTCACACATACATACACACACATTCACTCACACACACACACCACAAATACATACACACACACACCACACACACTCACACACAAATACACACATTCACACACACACACCTACATTCTGGAATAGACTTTGTTTACCCGTTCCTATTAAATGATTGGATTGTCCACATTGAAACTTAGCACAGTTGCCTTAAAATAACTTCAGTGACAGAAGCACAAACAACTCAAAAAGACAGAGAGAAAAGCTAATGTATCTGTTGGTTGTTAATTGCTTACATGTGTGACAGGGCTCTGAACAGCTTCGATGTAGTAGAGATGGTAGCCTGGGGGAGAGGACCCAGGCCACTCCACCTTGTTTAAATGTCCCTAGCAGATGGGTGGAAAGAGAAGAGACCTTGAGGAGATTCTTGTGGGCTCAGACTGACATTTCAAACTCTCCTTGATAAGAAGCCATACATTTTGGGAAGATTTTTTAATGGCTTGGTAGTAATAGGCCCATGAGCTTCAAACCTCTTCATAAAATAGAATTTAAATAAGTGACAATCTTCCCCATGAGTGAGGTCCCTCGACATGCAGGCGAGAGCGAAGTCTTGAGAAGGGCTGTTGCTCTTGTGAGGGACAGACATCTTCCAAATCAAAAAGCATTCCCCATTCCCCTGTTGTTCTGCAGCTGAACTTGGGATTTTCTCTGTAGGACATCTTTGCTTATATTGTCTCACGTGCCACAGAGAAGCCCTCTGTCCGTTCAGGAAGTGATAAAAGCAGAATGCTTGAGACTGTCAGAAAAACAAATAATTACCACTAGGACAGTTTTCAAATTTTTCAATATTTTTCAAATTTCTGGTCAGAAATTTAAGGGGGGAATTTCAGGCTCTGGATTCAACTCACTCCTATTGGTTATAAATGTTGGCTGGGTGGGAATAGAGGCCGGGGCAACTTTGTGATGGCCAGACATCATTATCTACTTATCTGTCTATCTATCTACCTATCTATCTGTCTATCTATCTATCTATCTATCTATCTATCTATCTATCTATCTATCTATCTCACACACATTTTCCACTTTGTTTTAGTATCTCTTAGAATAGATTTTTGGGCTTCCTTCTAGGAAGACATCTCAGAGGGGGTGAACTGTTTATTTCTTCATAGCAAGTGCCCCACATGTGGAATTTTACAGGACACTTTTATGAACTAGCATTACGTATTGCTTAACACCACTTCTGCCATACTCTCAGCCAGGGCAATCCCAGGAACACCTTCACCAAAAAGAATAGGTTCATACATTGCTGAGAGGTGTGCCAACGTAACACTGTGAAAGGAACACACACGGAAATGCAAACTATCATAACTATCATTGGAAAATACAGACAACCAGTCAGAAAAATAGCATGGATACACCAAACACAGATATTTTATCAGAGCTATTGGTCCTGATCATAGACACAGATTGGCTAACACATGGGTAACTGATCTCTCACAGTTCAGGGGCTGGAGAGTCTGAGATTAGTGTGCTCCAGTGTCTCAGTTCTGATGAAGATCTGTCCCTGGTTTTTAGATGTCCATCCTCTTCTTGTGTTCTCACTTTGGGAAGAGTAGAAAAGAGAAAGCTGACTCTTTGGAGAGCATCTTTATAGAAGGGCACTAATCCGATGGTGGGCCCATGGTCATCACCTAATGACCTTCCACAGCCCCCTTCACTTCCTATCATCCCCATGGGGACTACAGTCTCAACACTTTGAACTTAGAAATGAGCCTGCACTCCATAATAGCATTTATATCATGACAAGGATGATCACACGCAGTTCATATTCAACAAGCCTTTCCCCTGTTCCCAGACCAACAGCACCCTCTGTTCCTCATTTATCTTTGTAATGCTTCCACAAGTAACATGGGTGACTTCCATTTCCCAAAGCAAGAATGAGTTTCAATGTAATTAAACAAACTTGTAGTAGAGAGTTTTTGACAACTCTAATTATAATGTCATTAAAATATAATGAAAACTTAAAAACTAAACCTTCAAAATAACCTAATTAATGAAAGGAAGAATGATAAATTATAAACTCCCTTTGCATTATTAGAAAAAATGTAAGCACTAAAAGAAAGTAACTATTTTTAAATATTTTTTGTTCTGTTTCATTTTAGTAAAGCCCACCAGAAGTAGGCTGATGACTGACTCCGGTGCTTTAACTGGTCACAATTGTAGACAAACGCACTGAAGGATCATTAGGACTTTAATGACAGCACTTTCAATAAACCCTTAGCTAGAATACCATGTTTCCAGTGCACCGGGATTAACCATAGTTTTTCCTTGGCTTCCTGTAGAATGGACAGTATAGAGGAATTCGACCTTCTGCACTAACTGACAAGTGCCTTGGCAATGAAATGAATCTTATTTCCTCATTCTGTGGTGTTTCTCTTGTGAAAGTTCACGGTGAAGAGCCAGGCCATTGAAAAGGAAATTGAACTACAATTTCCAGTCCATAATCATACCTGGGATTGTACACACAGGAATAACCAGTCACAGGAAATCCCTTGTTCTAGAAAACAGCTATCCAAACTGCCCGAGGTATAAAAACCATCATGCAGCTCTTGATGTGCTATTTAAACTAGTGGTTCACTTTTATATAACTATAAATATTTGTTTCTAAATAGTTTTATGAGTTATAATTCATTTATTACATTATTCATCTATTTAGAAAGTCCAGTAACTTTTAGTTTAATCACAATTGCACACCCATTATTACTCTAGATTTTTTTAGGGCCTTATCATCACATCAAAAATAAACTCCATGACCAATATGTATCTGCCTTTGTAACCCATAGGATTGATTGTGCTTTCCATATGTATCAGTAGATATGCTCATTCTGGACACAACTTTTTTAAAAAATTTCCTCTTAAGTATATCATTTCACTAATGTCTTTTCAATTTCTCCTCCCCATTAGCTTTTATAAAAATTTTAGTTCAAGCAGTAAGTCCTTATATTGTGTATCTGGAATTTTCAAAGCATGAACTAGAATGAACAGCCCTGTAAGATGGGAATGTCCTTAAGACATTCAATAAAAAGAAAACTGGTGGTAAAAGTCTTTGCTCATGTATTCCTTTAGGTGTCTAGGCAAGAAGAGTAGTATAGTACTGAATTTAGAGTGAGTCAGGGTAAACTTTATGTGGTCTTATATTGGAATTACCTATAAAGAATAACAATGTATCATGATTGGCGATTGCTGGTTTCCTTGTTAAGTGGAGTTTGTGTGTACTTTTGTTAACACTGTGTCATTATTCTTCTCCTCCCACATTGCATCAACTCAAATTTTTGCTGTGTCACTTACTCTTCAGTGGCTGGGGGATAGGGGTTGGGGAACAGGACTTAGCACTTCTGTGCCATTGCATTCTCTTTCTGTTGAGTAACAACACTGATATAGTTATCCACAGTGTTTTTAGTAGCACACCATATAAATCACCCACTCATTATGCTTGTTTCTATCTCCCCAACAATGGCAGGGAAAACAAAAAATAAACTCAGATAAACTAAACAGTGTTCACCTTAGGAATCTGTAACTAATCATATCTTATAAAGAGGTGAAACCAAAAAGCCTACACTCTCTTTTCTTGTTTCCTAGTAGGATTTTTGTCTTGGTTTACTGATTAAACTAGTCTTTAGATTATGAGTGTTCTATTTAACTAGTCTCTAGATTACAGATGTTTTAATTGAATTAGTCTCTAAATTGCAGATATTCTACTGAACTAATCCGTAGATTGCAAATGTTCTACTGAATAGGTCCCTAATTCGTGAATGTGCTACTTCACTAGTCCCTAGATTACAGATGTTCTACTGATTAGTCTCTAGATTACAGATATCCTGAACTGGTCTGTAGACAGGGTGTCCTTCTGCCTTCCCAAGCTCTCCCCTGACTCCCTGCTTCCTGGATCAGCATGTCAGGCATCGACTCTGTTGGCACTGACCCAGGTCTCTTTTCCTTCTTGACTTCCCACCAATTGCCCAGCACCTCTTCCACTGTTTATGACCCTAACTGGCAGGAACAACTTCTCTTTCTGTCAAAAGCAGAAAGAGCTGGCCAAGAGCTGGATAATATGTAAACCAGTGTCAACCAGGAGGTCTGGGTATAATGAAAAATTAATTAATAAGAGCCGCTCTATGGGACTGTGAGGTCAAGGAAAATCCCCATTCCTTAATTTGAAAACAGTGGAGGTAGAGAGTTCATCTCCCACACAGGCACACACTCAAGGGCAGGAATAAGAACCATAAGAATTCTAAAGCTTCCAAAGTTTCAAAGTGGAAAATATATTGTTTATTTACTAGTTTGGGATAGTAAATGTAAGAATCTAACAGATATGGATCAAATGCAAATTTTGTCAATGTAATGTGAGTGGGACCTTAACCTGTGCCTATCCATAAAATAGTTGATGATATCTCTCTTGTAGGAGTGTCGAAAATTAGAGAAAATATAATTCCTCAGTAAGGATGAGTTAATGAGAGTGCCCTTAAATTGAAAAAGATAAGTTCCCAAAAGGGACACTGCAGGAGAATTGCCAAGATGGAAGGGGCTAGTGAGGAAGAGTCTTAGAAAGTCAAGTACATTTCTTTAGCATATTGATGCAACTGAGTGAAATTTCACTTTTAATAAAAACATTAAAAGAGTAAGTGGTATTTTCTTTTAGTGTTAAATTAGTATCATTGCAAATCCTTATTATATTCAAATAAGTAAAAGTGAAAATACAGTCATACATGTAAAAATGAACCTTTATCTCCCCCGTGGCTTGTGAAAATTTCAAGACCCATAGTTGTTTTGTCTCTTGTGGGCACAATGGAGTGACCATGAAGTGCGACCTACTGTAGGACTGACCTATCTGCACTTACGAGAAACTGCAATTGCAAGCTTTCCTCTAAGCTGGGAAGGTCTGAAGTAGGCATCATTTCTCATTCAACATATAGAGAAGTAACCAATGATTAAGGATTCTGCACGAGATGCTGGGCTGAGCTGAAGGATTGGAGGGCTAGAGCAAGACAGAGGATGTGAAAACTGTCATAGGATGGATTCTCTCTCACCAAAAAAAACGTACATGTTGAAGTCTTATCCCCCCTCTATTTCAGAATGAGACTGCTGTAGAGCAAGACTTTCGAGTGGTAATTAAGGTGAACATAGTCACGTCCTTCCAGGAAGAGGAGATGACAACGGCAGAGAGGCTTGTTAGAAAGGAAGGTCAAGTAAACACAAGGAGAAGGCAGCCATCTCAAGACAAGGAGGAACAACCTTGCCCACATTTCCATCTTGGCCCTATAGTTTCCACGATCATGTAAAAATAAACGTCAATGATTTAAGCCTCTCGCTTTGTCCTTTGTTTTGGTCAGCAAACAATAGAATGAGCCAGCAAGGCAATGACCAGTGATGTGATGGCAGTGGCGTGGGGATGGGGATGGGGGTGGGGATGGGGAGAATGGGAAGGTGCATGGGTGGGCGGTGCCTGCCATGGTAGAACAGGGATGACTCTTACTAAATTTTAACTTTTGGCTGGAAGTCAGCCTTTCTACAATTCTACCAAAAAACCCAAACTTGGTCAATGGGGTGCTATCTACAACACCTTGTGGTTTTTTTATATTTTGGCTGGTAAAGGAATCGAGGCATTGAACAAAATGTAGTAGCAAAGTGATTCAGAAAAATGTTCATACTTGCAAGAAACAAGAAAAAAAAGAGAGAGAAAACTTGAGCTGGTGCCAAAACCACAGAGAGGGAGGAGTCACAGAAGCAGCAACTTCTGGGGACCACTCCTGGGACTGCAGGGTCCTAGGGGAGTGCTCTCTGAGTTGCCTGGCTTCTGTTTTAAAGGCCCAGACAGATTTGAAAGAGCCAATCAGTCCTAAATAGATAAGAACAGAGGGCAAGGTTTAGTGGATAACTGTCCGGGGCATGTTTCTCAAGTTTTCACATTTAACTAAGACATTTAAGTGGGACACCTTGTCATCAAGCTCAGGTTTCTTCTGAAAACAATTCCATAAAGTAGAGGATTGCAAGACAGCCCAACTTTTAAAATTCTTTCATGAGGACCTGAGTTCAACTTACAGGGGACACACACACACACACACACACACACACACACACACACACACACACACTCCAAGCCTGTGGTACTCTCCTGATTTCACAGCTGCTAAGGCAGAAACAGATAGGGGTCCCTGTCTCAACAAAGTGGAGTGCTCTGCTGCAGAATGACATACAAAGTTGACCTCTGCCTACTCTGCCACATTCATGTGCACCCACATACATGTGCACCTTTTTGTGTATAAACACATGTACACACACAGTCTTTTTAAAGATTAAAAAAAAGTTCTACGCCGGGCGGTGGTGGCGCATGCCTTTAATCCCAGCACTTGAGAGGCAGAGGCAGGCAGATTTCTGAGTTGGAGGCCAGCCTGGTCTACAGAATGAGTTCCAGGACAGCCAAGGGCTACACAGAGAAACCTGTCTCGAAAAAACAAAAAAAAAAACAAAAAAAACAAAAAAACAAAAAAACAAAAAAACAAAAAAAAAAAAACAACAAAAAAAAATAGTTCTACTAAGTAAACAGTTTGTGCTGTGCTGGTTCACTGTGTGTGGGAAAATTGGAATTTAGGTACCGTGCATTAAGTCTGTCCCTCTAGAGTAGAGTCTAGGTGCTCATCTTTGTCCTGAGAACCATATAACTCTAAATACACTTGTATGTTAATATGGAACATGCTAAAAAATAGACAGACTGGTAAAACATTTTTCTTCAATAGTCTAAATACTTTCATATCTCTAAAACACGTGGCAATTTAATGGGGGAAACAAATTATTGCAGTAGAGGGTTACTGTGAGGTGGTGGGCTGTGAGAAGAAGCTTGGTAAGGTTGAGCTGGGCTTGAAGCCCTGGGGACCCAGAAGGGACAGTAGCCTGCTCCTGAAATCAGGCCCCTGTCACATGGCCACAGCCCCCCATAGAGAGAATTGAGACCATCAATCACATAGGGGTAGCGCCCTCAAGCCTATCCACATGTAGATGAGGCATCCCTAAAATCTCAGATCTGCTCAGGTCCCCAACCCACCCCAAACCTGATCCTATCCAGAAGGAATGAAGGCGTGAGAATTACTCCACCATCATCTGAGAGCATCTGTCATATAAGAGCTGTAACACTTGGGGAAGAGAATACTCTCCTGAAGCTTTTAACACTAGCTCTCCTGCACTTTGCTTGCTAGCCAGCCCTCTCTGCTTGGCTCAGTGCAGCCAGTGCAGTGGCTCCAGAGTGGCAGCAGGCAGCAGAGACACTCACCCTCACCCCCATCCCTGCATTTTCCCTTTGCTTAAATCCTCTAGCCGGGCTGGGCTAAAGATCCCTCAAGATAGACTTTGAGGATAGATCTCCTGCAGGTTAATATTATTATTTTTTTAATTGCACAATGCCCACACCTTCATCTGAGGTTTCACTTTCTCCCATTAGCTCAGTTATCCAAGGTCAAACACAGTCTGAAACTATCAGATACAAAATTCTAGAAGCAACGATTCATAAATTGTGCATTGGGTAAGATGATGAAATCCCACCCCGTTCTGCACAAAGCTGTCAGAATTGATTGCTTGGTCATGGTAGACTTCTCACTATTTTAGCAGGAAGTTAAAGAGACCAGCACCTGCTTCACATGGCTAACTTCCTATACTGAGAAGCTTGCATAAACTGGATACTTTAGCTCTAAGTTACTTTCTTAAACCATAGCAAACTTCATATGGATTGGGAACTAAAGTGGTATAAACAGAAGTATCTCTATAGTCATAGTCATCAACACCTTCTATGAGTTAAGCTTTTCTATGGTTAGTAATTTTTAAAATGGTTTCGATATTGCACACACAGTCTAAGAGACTGTGTAAATCTACTAGGTCCAGCTTAGCAGTACATTCCACACACAATGGTATTTTAAAAACCATTTTGGGCCAGGGAAATTGATTAGCAAGTAAAAGTGCTTACAATCAAAGCCTGATGATCTGACTTCAGTCCTTGTCCCCACATGGAAAAGCTGTACATGGGGGCAGGCATGTGACCCCAGCCTCCTGCAATGAGAAGGGATGTGGAAACATGAGAGACCCTGCCTCAACAAGGGAGAAGGTGAGAACAGACTCCTCAAAGTTGTCCCTTGACCTCCACACACGTGTCACAGAATGAGATTTGATTTACTAGCCAGGGTATTTACTGCTATGCAACATTCACGGGGTTCCAGTCTGGCTGGACTTCCCTTGGGACCTTTAATATAGTCCCTCATGTTGCAGTGATTCCCCAATCACAAACTTATTCCGCTGCTACTTTGTAACTGTAATTTTGCTACTGTTACAATTCATAATGTAAACATCTGGCCTGCAGGTGGTCTTAGGCCACATTGTGAAACGTCTGATCTGCAGGTGGTCTTAGGCAACACCTGTGAAAGTGCTCTGTGGTGTCCAGAGGGGCACACCCCCACGTTGAGAACCACTATTTTAGAGTGTTCTCTCTTTATAGCCCTCTGTCCCATTCTTAGGCTCCGACTTACACACCACCTCCTTCTACAAGCTTCTTTAGTTATACTGTCTAAAGAAGTCATCTGCAATGATCGGATGTTTTCATTTGGATTTATTTTTGTGCTGGTTTTTTTTTTCTTTTCTTTTCTTCCCTGTCCCCATCCAAGTGACAGGGAAAGTATGTGAAAAGAGTTGTATCGGGCTGGTGAGATGGCTCAGCGGGTAAGAGCACTGACTGCTCTTCCAAAGGTCCTGAGTTCAAATCCCAGCAAACACATGGTGACTCACAACCATCCATAATGAGATCTGATGCCCTCTTCTGGTGTGTCTGAAGATAGCTGCAGTGTACTTAGATATAATAATAAATAAATATTTATATAAAAAAAGAAGAGTTGTATCAAGCATAGAGATAGGGTAAAGACAGCCCTTCTTTTAGAGTGCCCAGTAAGGTTTAGCACACAAAGCACTGTTTCACCATGATGGAAGAGATACCTGTCCTTTTCAGCCACAGTGGCTCATGGAACCGGTGTGATCATTCAGGAGAAAGGTAACAGTTGGGCCTTTGAGTTGTTTTCATCAATCAAAGGCTGGAGTTGTCTCCAAATTGCAGGGAAGGAGATTTGGCATCAAAGCACAGTAGCTTAAAATGCTGGAGAATTAGCATTTTCACTAATGCTGGGGATGTGTTTCAGTTGACAGAATGCTAGGCTGGCATGCCAGAGACCCTGGACTCTACCGCCAGGACTCTATGAACTGGTCTTAGTGGCACATGCGTATAATCCAGAACTTAAGGGGTGGAGCTGGGAGATCAGTTCAATGCCATTCCCAGATACGTAACAAGGCCAGAAATTAGAACATGAGATCCTCTAAACACCCCATTAAAATAAAGTGCACACACATTTATGCATGCACACACTCATGCACACACACATACATATGCACGCACAGGCATACACATGCGCACACACACATTCAAGCGTGCTCTCCATCATTTGGCTCTGACACATGATCTGAATAATATATGTCATGGCTTTGCTTTTTTCTTTTCTTTTTATATTTATTTATTATTGTTACACGTGTATCATGAGGGGATCATGCCATGGCACACATGTGGAGGTCAGAGGAGAACATCATGGAATCAGCTCTCTCCTACCTTTACGTGGGGTTCAGGGGTCAAACTCAAGCTTGCGAAACAATCTTCCCCTCCCCCTCTACCCCTTAAGGCAAGATCACATGTATCTTGGCTTGGCTTGGCTTGAAGTCTCTAAGTAGCCAAATGGCTTCAAGCTTCTATACTGCTGCCTCCAATTCCCAAG
>JADRCC010553383.1:4424-17256 GCA_019843855.1 Hylomyscus alleni
GAATTTGAATAGAGGTGTGTAGCAATGGGGGATGGGGAACCTGGGGTAGCCACCCATAAGTCCCAGATGCCAAGAAAGCAGGAGGCTCCCAGGCCCCAACAGGGATGAGATTAGCTGAAATGCCCAACAAAGGGGAGGGAGAATTTGAAGGGACATATCAGAGGCTAGGCAAGGTCCCCAGTAGGGCCACCCACTCAGCTCCAAATTCTTAACCCAGAGGGCTCCTGTCTAAAGGAAATACAGGGACAAAGTGTGGAGCACAGACTGAAGGAAAGGCTATCCAGAGACTGCCCCACCTGGGGATCCATCCCATATACAGTCACCAAACCCTTGACACTATTGTGGAGGTCAAGGAGTGCTTGCTGACAGGAGCCTGTTATAGCTGTCACCTGAGAGGCTCTGCCAGAGCCTGACAAATGCAGAGGCAGATGCTTGCAGCCATCTTAGGACAGGATTCTCAATAGAGGAGTCAGAGAAAGGAATGAAGGAGCTGAAGGAGTTTGCAACCCCATAGGAAGAACAACAATATCAACCAACCATACCCCCCACAGTTCCCAGGGACTAAACCACCAACCAAAGAGTACAAATGGAGGGACCCGTGGCTCCAGTTGCATATGTATCAGAGGATGGCATTGACTAGCATCAATAGGAAGAGAAGTCCTTGGTCCTGTGAAGGCTTGATTCACCAGTATAGGGAAATGCCATGGTGGTGAGGTGGTAGTAGGTGGGTGGGAGGGGAATATCCTCATAGAGTTAGGGGGAGGAGGAATGGGAGAGGGAAATTTTGGAGGAGAAAATAGGAAAGAGGATAACATTTGAAATGTAAGTATAAAATATCCAATAAAAAAAGAGTATTTGCAAAACTGGAAAAAAACTTCTACAGCTCTTAGCGTGTATGTAAAGAGATTTGAAGGATATAATGAAGATATGTGGCCCAGCTCTTCAGCTGGAAGCACTTTTCCTCTGTGGTCAGACTTCTGTCCTACCTCTGCTTTGGTAGCAGCTACTGAATTCATTGGGTCTACCTCCAACCTGCTCAATCAAGGAGAAAATTACTTTGATGAACACAAGTGCAGTAAACCACAGTTTACAAAAATCAAGAACATGCAAAATAACTTATAAAGACTTCCCCAAAGAGAAAGCTGTGACGCAAAATAAATGAATATGCCACCTATTCCAAAAACAAAGGTACATGTTTGCAGCTAAACTACTGGTTGGTATGAAGACAACAAGATTATTTTGAACACCTGGTATCTGAAAGATGGAAATATGTATCTAAAACATCCTTCTACAGTGACAAATTTGGGTTTCCACTGGAAATCTATGGCTAAAGGTCAATTCTGGTGATGAATGTTTGCATCAGGCAATGTTCATTGTTGAGTGTCTTTTATTATTATTATTATTATTATTATTTTAATGAACAAACAAAAACAAGAACGAACCCCTGCCGCCTCCCCCCTCCTCATGCCTGCCACCCCACCCTCTCCCACCCATCTGCCCTGTCCTTCTCCTACACTGGGGCACAGAACCCCCACAATGCGAGTGTCTTTTTAGTCCGACAAAACCATGCCAAAGTCAAAGCAAAGCGCAAGGTGAGAGAGGCCGAAAAAAATATATTCAAATTTATTCTTTACATGCTTGTATCATTTTATAGATTTATCTCTGTGGGCGTGTTTGTGCGTGTCTTTACATGTGTATGAGTATGTTTATGTGTGTGCGTGTGTGTGTGTGTGTGTGTGTGTGTGTGTGTGTTTGATTTAATTTTGCATATAAGAACAAATGAAATGACTCAGCATGTAAAGGTACATATCCAGAGCCTGGCAGTCTGAGTTCAATTCCTAGGACCTACAATGAGGAAGGAGAGAACTGACTCGGGCCAGGTGTCTTCTAAGCACTAAATGTACCACATGCAAAATTAAAAAATATTTCTCCAAAACAGTAACTATCCAGACCACTGTCATATTGTAATCCTAAATAAGTGTTGTGGGCAATTCTCGAAATAGTCAGGGAGAAATATTCTGCCTGTAGGAGTAGTGCCAAGGATGTCAAATGCTGAGACTATTATGACAAAATTCACCAAAATCAATGAGTTGGTGGCAAGTAAATAAAAATACTACTTTACTTCTTTGCCCTCCATGGTAACTAAGAGCTCATTTTTTGAATAAGACAAATTGTATTCTTCCATTCTGAAACCAATTCACAGTTTAGTTTTGAGCAGTCTTACTGTTTATTAACATGGCTCAGAAAACTAGAAAATTAAAATAGCTGCACTGCTGGGTCACCCTTCAGCAATGATCCAATTGTGAAACCAGGGTGTCCTTTCAGAAGTCTGAAGACTTATCATGTATGTACTGACTTGCTCCTCCACCGCTACCCATTACCTCCTCATTGTGTTTTATACTGTAAAGGGTTGGCATGTACAACTTAAATAGCCAGTTAATAACAGTTAAGACCATGAATCATCTATGCCCTTAACATAAAAGTCTTTACTTATTTATTTTATGATTAGCAATAGTCACATTTTAGGATATGGCAATGGTCTAGTAAAAAGGTCTAGAAACAACATAGGAACATGCTGTTTAGAGAAGCTCATCCCATGCTCTGATGTTCCCTCTAGTCCTTATTATTTGTTATAAAAGCAAGCTACCCAAAACAGAGTGAAATTTGAGCAATATGCTGGCCCTTTCCTCATGCACCCCCTATTACTTCCCTTCACTCTAAATTATCAACCAGCAGCTCACTATTTATGCATCAATGATTGTGACGTTCAGTTTTAGAAAAAGGCTATACAGGCTAAAATGGGTCACAAACTAGAGAGATGATCTATCCTTCCAGTGAGCCTGTGGTTATTTTCAAGAAAGTTTGAGAGACAGTTTAAAAGCTACATATTTAACAAAGGCAAACTCAAGGCACTTTGGTTAGTATTAAAATAGAAATGTAGCCTGGTCTTTTACCACTCTTTAGGCAGTCAAATGTTCATAGTTCAGGAAAATTGTTTCTCACCATGAAACTTTGTCAGCTCCGAGAAGGGCGTGAGGAACTCTCTGCACCAGTGAGTCTGGGGCATGCAACAGCCTTGTGAACCCAGCATGATCCCAGCAAACAAACACAGGTGCAGAACAAGCTGTTTGCCCGCCAGCTATCAAGATTATCATGATTGTAAGACTGGTATTGCACATACTGCCATGGAAACTACTGGATGAGCAGAGAAGTATTAGAGAAATTGAGGGGTCAGCATGCCATATCATATCATTAGGCTACAG
This sequence comes from Hylomyscus alleni, assembly GCA_019843855.1. NCBI lineage: Eukaryota > Metazoa > Chordata > Mammalia > Rodentia > Muridae > Hylomyscus > Hylomyscus alleni. Next base: position 7,688 of record JADRCC010553383.1, read on the forward strand.
TTGAAAGTACCTGGTGGAGACAAGGGTTTCCTGTAAGGATGCTTTTGAATATGAAAGTGTGTGGAATGATTATGGAGATGATTGTCATTTGATATTGATAAAGAAGTGAACTATGTCATTGCTGAGAAAAGTATTGTGACCTGACTGGTGGCTAAGGCCTGTAGGGACTATCCAGGGCTTAGAGAGAAAGACAAAAAAACAAAACAAATCAAAACAATAACAGCAACAAAAAATGAGTCAACCAGTTTGTAGTGAAGTCTGATATAGCATATCAACTATCCCTGGAATACCTGTTGATCTACATTCTTATATACTTTGGTTGGCTTATTTGAATGTACTCCTTAAAGATCCAACCACTACATTCTGGGATTCAGAGTGTTTGCATTTACATAGAACAAAAAATAGTTCAGTTATTAGTTATAAGTACTGCCATCATGGTGTCTTTTTTTTTTCCATTAAAGGATGTTCATGAAATTTGAAAGAATTCATTCTGCCTGCCAAATAAAAGACCTTGGCTATATGTTATTAAGTTCCCAGATCCAGAAGTAAACGAGCATCTAATTAACTTAAAGAGAAAAATCTGAAATGATTTAAGCTAATGATAATACATTTCTGCATACCAACAGAAATAAATGTCCTTCAGCCATGATCACATAATTTTGCCAGGAATTTTGTTATTATAGACTACGACTGCTTCATGATAATTGTTTCTAAAAGATGCCTTTTATGTTTCAATTAAGCAAGAGAATTAAAAGAATATGAGAAAATAAAGCTCTATTAAGGATATGGTTTTGTCACACTAAAATCTTTGTTTTAAAAATTGTTTTAGAGTTTAATTTCATATTTTAAAACATTTTAAAATGCATATATGAATGAAAAGGTAATTCACCTTGCAGCAAATGTTTCTACAGTGATTAATTGCCTTTTTGACTCTGACTTTATATCAGTATGCCAACATAATAAAATATCTACTACCATCAATACACATATAAGAAATGGCCAGTGACAGCATAGGTCAAGTACATTAAGTTGTTTTAAAGGTCCACTCTCACCTATAGAATGACTTTACTTGATTTTATTACCTAAGTTACATTAAATTCTCATTAATTTTCCCAGTTGGCACATGGGTCAGGAAACTACTGAATTTCATTTGGCCTAAACACTTCAATGAATGGATATCAGAATACCTTCTCTTTAGAGGTTACTCAATAACTTATTAGTCATACTTTCTGGGAGTCATCTCATTTTCAGTTATGTTAATTCATCTTGAAATAATCTGAAGTACACTGGGGTCCCAAAACAGGGTCACTGGAAGGTATCACAAGACAGTGGTACCTTCACACCAGTCAACTCTAATAGCAGTAAGGAGGGAGGTTTCAATATGTATAATTCCTATGAGTTCAACATTAACTAAAATTAACATGTTTCAATATTTCAATAGTTTCTTTCTAGTAGTATAACATTTCCCCTTTAAATACATAAAATTTGTGTTTGTGTGAGTGTGTATATGTATGTGTGTGTGAGCATGTGTGAGCATGTGTGAGAGAGGAGGAGATAATCCTCTCTCCAGCCCTTTCTTCCCTACTTTTGTCGATACTTAACCATTTTATCTCCTAACCAGTTCCTTTTTTTCACTTTTACAGAGGACTTGTTACAACAATGGTTAATAAAGAGGTTATAAGTATGAGAGAGTATGAGGGTAATATGGAGGAGTGGAACTAATAAAAATATAATACCTACATATAAAAGTCTCAAAAATAAAATAAAATGGATAGCATAGAAATATGTAGGGGTATGTTACCAGCTTCTCCTTTTTTGTCTCCTTCTGTTTTGATACCTCCCTAGACCTGTAAATATTCGTCATGGACAATCACCTCCTTTCAGCCAGTTTTACTCCCTCTAGGACTTGCTAGATCCATACCAGCAATCATACTTGACCGAGTTCCAGAGTTCTGGAAGCTACCTAATTGGAACATATAGATGTACAGGATTAGTTCACACTGCCAAGAGTAACTCATACCCGGTTCTTTGACCAAACTGTTGAAGGCAACTGACTATAACAGGGAAGTAAATGGACTGTATAGAAATTTTATCTCCAAATATCATGGAGAGAATTGAGTTACACCCTTGCTATGAATTGGCTTCATCCTGCAAATGGTGAATACCTTTGATAAAAGAAGACGTGTAAGGACTTGTAGAAGAAAATAGAAAAGAAAGAAGAAAGGAAGGAAGGAAGAAAGAAAGAAAGTAACAAAGAAACAAAGACAGACAGACTTTGCCAACAAAGTAACTCCAGATGGACAAATCTCATTTCAGAGAAACAACAACATGAAACACAAAATAATGTACCTTCACCAAAAATTAAGAATTCCAAAACAATGTCCCCTTTATAAAAAAACTGAAAGATGAGACAAAGAATTCAAAAGAATAAATACAATTATGGATAAACTAGTCTAACAAGATTAAGAGAGAAGGCCATAGCAGCTGCAGCTATTATTATTATTATTATTATTATTATTATTATTATTATTACTACTACTATTATTATTATTTTAAGATAGGGCTTCTTATGGATCCATGGCTGTCCTGGAACTGATGCTGAAATCAGGCTGTCCTTGAACTAAGAGATCTGCCTGCCCCTTCCAGCAAGTGCTGGGATAGAAGGTGAGCACCACCACAACCATTGGTGTTGATGACTGAAGACTCATAATTGAGAAAGAGAAACATAGAGGACTCCTGTGACAACCCCTTCCCCTAATAAACAACTCCTTCCCCTAACCCACACCCCCTCCAAAAATGAAGAGGAAGCTGTTGAAGGGAACTCTCAAAAATTGTGATAGGTATGCAAAAGCGTAGTTCTTCCCCATTCATGGTTTCTGGTAGGGGTAGGGGTGTGGAAGGACTCTGTCTTTTTTGAGTTGCTGGTCACTGGGAGTTTGATCAGCTCCAGTTGAGTAAGTACATGGGCAACACAAATTGAACTTGATATATTTTTTCTCTTTTCTTTCTTCTTTTTAGGGGTTGTATTAAAAAGATGGTGGGGTAGGCCAAAAAAGACCGGGAATTGATAGTGATAAGGCTGCATTTACGTACAATTCCCAAATATTAAATAAAAATACTATGTTGGGAAAAAGACTAGGAGAAAGAAATGAATGAAATAAGATAGTCAATGCAAGATATTAAGAGGAGTTTGATTTTTTTAAAGAATGCTCAAACTGAAATAATGCTAGAAATAGAAGAGACATTTAAAAAAATCTAAGATCTCAATGGAAAGCCTTGTCAATATTACAGATCATGTCAAAAAGAGAGGTTTAGAGATAGAGGACAAAGGAAAGAAATTGGAACATTTCATTAAAGGTCAATGAGGAATTATATATCAAATGAGGACCTCTAAATTCTAGACAAAGGCAAGAAAATCATAAAAGAAAATTCCTAAACCTAGATGTAGCAGTAGTATTATAATCTGCTCTATACTTCTCAGCGGGTGCTTCTTCCTATGGCCCCAATGTTCTGGATTTCTGAAAGAAAGAAACACATATACAGCTTTCTATTTGAAGTCCCCTAACCTGCTCAGTGGGTGAGCTACTTCCTAACTGCATGTGGCTAATACAAACTTTCCTCCGACATTACTGAGTTAATAACTTTTAAGTCTATATTTTATCTTCACTGCCCTGGACTCTGCTCGGCAGACCTCCTGGAGCAACTTACCTCCTGTACCTATGTGTCTACTGTCTCTTCCTTCTACACCTTTCCACTGTGATCCATCTCCTAAGCCCTCATCACAGAGGAATCCCATATCTTCCTTAGTCCCTTTCTGGGAATCCTAAAAGTCCTGCCTCTCTCTCTCCACTCAACTATTAGCCACTGGTAAGTTTATTGACCAGTCAAAAGCCAACTGGGGACAGGTTTTCTTTACTTCTACTTGAAGGACACTGCAAACAGGTTTTTGGGTAGTATAATTAGCATGAGAACACAAGCCACTACACCTATAGAAGGAGATAATTATATAATGACAAGAGGCCTACAGAGTACCAAATAGGCAAAAACAGAAAATAAAATTTCCATCACATACTATAGTTAAAACATTTAAAACAAAGAATAAAGAATGGCATTGATAGTTAGCAGAAGAAAAGCCTTCACTGGTAAAGGTAGGCCTATCAGAATAACACCTGATAATACCTGATTATTCCATAAAAATCTTTAAAGGCAGAATACTTAGAAAGATATACTACAAATTCAGAAAGACTATGACTATTACCCCAGAATATTATACCCAGCAAAACTTTCTAGTAAAATAAAATGAAATAAAATCCATAATTAGACAGATTAAAGGAATGTATGACTACAAAGGCAACTGTAGATAGAAGAACAATGGAATCATTAAATCAGAATAAAAGTATAAACATACCCAGTGGGCAATAGTAAATAACAGTGTTACGATTGGGAATGAAAAGAGATCCAAGAAAACACTGCATCAGCACCAAAATGACAGAAATTAATGAGTATTTCTCAATAACAACTCTGAATGTTAAACTCAATTGCCAAGTAAAAGGACTCAAATTAACACATCAGAGAGATCCAGCTTTTCCCTGACTGAAAGTAATATATCTCACCACCAAATACAGATTCTTTCGTAGGTTAAGACAATTGGTAATAGTTTTCCAACCTAATATAGCTAAGACATTTATTGACCATATATATATATATATATATATATATATATATATATTCTAATATTCGACTAAAGAGATTTTTAAAACAAAATTAAATTCGTCAATGGGATATAATTTTTCTTAACAGAAATGCAATAAATACAAGGGTACTCAGCTTCACAATAGGAACAGTCTTATAGATTAAAAACCACTGACTGCCCTTAGAGAAGTGATGCTAGGTGATTTCATTATTCAATAGGCAGTCCATCCAAATATAAGCTAAACTAAGAAATTCTGTGTCTTAGTTAGCATTTCTGTTGCTATAATAAAACACAATGACTAAGAGCAACCTGAGGAGTAAATGACTTATTGTATAACACTGATAGGTGATCACCCATCACTGGGAATCCAGGGCAGAAACTCAAAGCAGTGAAGGATCCTGGTGGCAGGGCTGATCCAGAAGCCATAGAGGAGTGTTCTTTATTCCTCAGGGATTGCTCAATCTGCTATCTCAAGCAATGCAGGACAATTCATCAATGGGTAGTACTTGCCCTCCGTGGAATGAGCCCATCCACAATAGCTAAAAAAAAAAAACTCCACACAGAAAAGTATACCATCATTTGGGCAAAGAGACAACCAAAAGAACTGATTAAAAAAAAAAAAACTTTACCACTATTATATCTGACAGAGGGTAAATATGTAACATATACAAGAATTCAAATAACTCAAATATCAGTAAAACAAAGAAACCAATCTCAAGAAATGGAGAGTTCTCTGAAGCTTAAATAAAAATGGCTGAGAAACATTTTTTTTTAATTTATTTTTTTTAATTTATCTATCAGGAAAATGCAAATTATAACTACTTCATGATTTCATCATAATCATGTAGGAATGCCCAAGTTTAAAAAAGTAAGTGATGACCAAAGAACTCTAATTCCCTGCTAATAGGAGTTAAAGGTAGTATAGCCAGTATAGAAATCAGTGTGGAAGATGCTCCAAAAGCTACAAAAAGCTCTACCACAATGAGGCAGCAACCCCACTATTAGCTATACCCTTAAAGGACTCTGTAACTCCTACTGCCGACATACCCACATGTCCATGTTCATTGCTCCTCCATTCACTATAGCCAGTAAATGGAAGCAGCCTAGAATTCTATCTGCTGATAAATGGATAAGGGAAACGGGGTATATTTAAATAGTGGAATATTATTCAGCTGTTAAGAAAACGAGATATGAAATTTATATAAGTGAGTGGAGAGAGCTGGAAACAATAATTCTAAGTCAAGGAACACTGATCTAGGAAGACACTGCATGTGTTCTTTCATTGTGGACATTAGGTCTGAATCTTCGGATGTGTGTGCTCTATTTAGAATACACGAAGAGATCTGTCAGTTATACTTCTTTTGACATGTCTCCTCTGATGTATTATTTTTACTTTGTGAGAAAAATATGACCATTTGTTAAATTCTAGTTTAAAGATAAAAATTTTAATTATTTACATTATGTGCCAGCATATGCATGTATCCATGGGATGCTAGGGAAAATGTGTATGTGAATGTGGTTCCTGCAGAGGCCAGAGGCATTAGATAGCCATGGCATTGGAGTTCTCTGTTTTCCCTCCCACCTGATGTGGGGTCTGGAAAGCATACTCAAGTCTTCTGAAAGAGCACTATGTATTCTTTAACTGCTTCACCTTCTATCCAGTTCTATTCTTATATTTTAAACACGGGGTTTTTTGTTTTAGTTTGGTTTTTGTTTTTTTGATAGAAAACATGCTGTTGTTTTTTTTTCAGTGTAATGACGTACTTTAATAATTACCATCTCTTAAATAGTCCTATTGACATTTTCTGATAGCAATCAATATAACTAAATATTCAAATAATACTCAAATAATATTTTAATTGTGTTCTCTTGTTAAATTACATAACTGATATCTCTAAATAACTTTAAACATTGAAAGTGGTAGTAATCAGGAATTGCTTTGCTTTTACAGTTATGTGCCCTTATGTCTATTTTCTTAGTTTGCTAGGATTCTAGGTTTGGCACTGTATATCAGTCCAAGTATATTCAGTATTTGAGGAAAGGAGAGAGACATGGAGTGAGGAAGAGAACAGAGCATTAAAGTAAATGTGTGGTGAATTTTATTAAGCATCTTTTTAGCATGTATCTGGATGAGGCTTTTCTTTTCAAGTCTTGAATGTAATATGTCACAACTTATCAATGAACTCTCTAATACTTTACCACACAACCTTGGTGCAATACATGACACTTAGTTGTAATCTATTTGCTATTGTGCTGCTAAGATCTATTAGGAAAATTGTAGGATATTTATATAGGTATTATAAAATCAGTTCCACTTGGTGTTTATTTCTTCAGTGAATTATTTTACCACACTCTGTGTATCGTATCATTTTGAAAATAGTTCTGGGGTTTTGTGCTTCAAATAGATAAAGTTTGCTGTCAGCTGGTGGTTAAACAAGAAATCCGTAAAGGTTTAGAAGGTGAACAGAGAGGAAGAAAAGAAATGAGAACAAATGGGAGTGCAAACCAGAAAAGAAGAGAAAGAAGAGAGAAGAAGGGGCAGAGTGGGAAACATAGAAGAAATTTGAAAGAGATGGGAAGGCTGAAAAGAATTAACCACAAAACAAAATTTTAAGACCAGTTTTGTTCAACATACTGTTTGAAAATAGAAATAGTGTCACATAATTTTTTTAATTGATTAATTTATTTTTTTGTTTTTTCAAGACAGGGTTTCTCTGTGTAACCCTGGCTGTCCTGAAACTCAACTCTGTAGACCAGGCTGGCCTCAGACTCAGAAATCTGCCTGCCTCTGCCTCCTGAGTGCTGGGATTAAAGGCGTGTGCCACTACTACCCAGCTAATTTTTAATACAGAATCATTTAAATGTAGACTTAAGTATGCTTTTAGATTAATAGGTTTTTTTTTAATTTTATCCTACTCAGGATTTCTTAAATGTTTTTTCACAGGAGATATTTTATTGGACTCTGGATTTAAACATACAAATAAGTATTCAAGTTAAAAATTTGTACTGATTGTAAATGACTAGAAAAAATAAATATTTTGTTGTCCATATAATTTTGCCACTCACTACACATGAAAGAAAATTTATATGCTAATTGGATGGACATGCTTACTTGTTTTTATAAAAAGAATAACATTTCAGCTTAGTACTTCCCACTGCAGGATACAGATCATTGTCAATATTTTTTCTGAATTGATTGCCATTTTGCTTTATAGTCTTCAATGAGGAATACATGTTTTATACAAATACATAAAATAAAGTGGCAGAAGTATGCTCTAGGTCATTTCACAAGTTGCTGGAAATTCTGTCTTCATCTCAAAACAAAACTCATTTAATGACTATATTAATGATATTGAAGTTACCAACTCAAAAGAGTGATTTTCAAAATCAATCATTTTCATATAATACAACTCAAGTTATATCGATTTTATCTTTACATGCTGAGAAATGATGGCAGGGAAATAGTAAAAGTCTTTGTTTTCTGATAGTAAGCCATTATGTGTATAAGAGAATTTCTTCACTTTGACTTGGAATTCCATACAGGGAAATACCTATGATAATTATACTAACACAATGTCTAATTTCATTTGGTGAACAAAGACAAACATCACCATATCTATGCTGTAACAGTATTTTCAAAGTCCTATGAAAAGTAAAACCATATATTCACAAGGGACATATAGACATATGTTGCAGACATAAAGTACACTGAAATATTACAATAAATGGTTAAAATTTATGACTAACTTAGAAAATGAGGAATACAAGAAGTAAAGAAGAAGAAAATGGTACATAAAATATGCTAAATTTTAGTATAATATCAGTATTCCTTATATAATATTAATAGCAGGATATATATAATTATGTCTGGATTGAGATATACACATATATGTCTACCATATGTTTATCTATCTAGTCTACTTCTGTGAATTCAGTCCTCTTTTCTAACTTACTCTAATGGCTAACTAAATTGGCTTATGTTATTTTTATAAATCTGAAGTCTCAAAAGAAAGAAAATAGCAGTTTCTCAACAAAACAAAATAAAAACAAAAATAAAACCAAAAAAATTCCAAAATCCCCAAAAACCTGTTATGTTGCTAACTGATAATTAGCAAAGGAATCACATTAAATTCTATGTTTCATACAAGAGTCAATTCCCAAAGTATTAAAAATTAAATGTAAATTGTAAACAATATGTTAAAAAGTCCTTTAGAATGAATCAAGAAATGCATAGCCATGGTCATGTGCTGTCCCAGCTTCAAGGATACATATCCTCTGGGAGTGGCAGATTACTTAGAGCCATACAATGTTCACATAGGAGGAAGTCACAGTGAAATAGAATAAATTTACTTTCACACTCAATATCAGTGAGATCAAAAGTCTAGGGTAAGTATCCAGCTGTTTTGAACTCATTTCTTTAGCATGGTTTTGGATGTCTTAAGAAAACGGGCCTAGACCATTTTCTTATGGAAGCCCACATCTGTGCTTCTTGTGTGCCTTGGAGTTCTTTTGAAAAACTCTTTAACTGTTGTCCTTAAACTTATATGTTGATAATTTCAAGAATATGATTCCTAAAAAGGAAAAGAGTTTGATGGCTAGATTTTTGTCTGCTTAGGATTCCTTGAATTGTCTATTTTCAATGAAATGTTTTAACCATTTTATTGAAATTGATGGCTTATTTAATCCCCATCATAATCATCATGTTAGCTTTGCTCTCATTACCTCCATTTTAAATGTAAGTTAAAAAAAAAAAAAAAAAACGAACACATTCAGTACCTTACCAAAATTGAGAGAACTATTCCCTGGAAAGCTGAGATTCTAAAAGAATCCAGAATTTCGACTGTAAACCTCCTTCTCTCACAAATATTAAAAGATA
>JADRCC010553398.1:0-12966 GCA_019843855.1 Hylomyscus alleni
ATGCCGAGAGAAAGCGAAAGCCAATCACCTTTACATTTTAATAAAAATATTATCTCGCCTGGGTCCAGAGAAAGGGTATAATTTATAGGATGAAAACTGAAATTTGTAAAGAGCGGGGTGAGAAGTGAATGCAGAACCTTTAATCAACAGACCCGGGCAGTTCACAGGCGTTCATTTGAAAAGCATGTCAGCAAGTCTTCAGAAGTCGAATTTGGACCTTAAAATCGGGGGGATTATGTTGTCAGTTGCTTTTAGATCAACAGTAGAAGGTGAAATGAGTGGAAATTGGAATTCTTTTGGAGCTACTTAGCGAGGTTTCATTAAACTCAGTCCACAGGCCTCCCTGAGCCAGTGGCATTTTTTTTCTTTTTCCTCAGTTGGGCCCTCTTCACCTCAGCACCAGGCAAACCTAAGCCGTCAGCATTGCGGCCTGCAGCTCTGTCCATGCTCCGCAAGAGGCTGAAACGCCTTTATCTAAAAAGAACAGGTGGACTGTTATGAAAAATCCCATAAGTTTACAAGTTACCACAAAGCGGCTAGCTTAAGGTAACAGAACGTTATTCTAGGCCTTGGAGAACAGAGGTCCGAAATTCCTGTGGGCAGCGCTGCAGGCTCCAGAAAGCTCTGGGGAGAGTCCACTCCCTGCCTCCCCCAGCATCCGGGAGCTGCTGTCATTCCTCAACTCACATCCATCTCTGCTTTTGTGGCTGAACTGCCTCTTCTCTTCAGCCAAGTCTCCCTCTGCCTCACGCTGGCAGCAAGTCCTTACAAGGACATTTGTCATTGGAATTAATTCTCCCACAGACAATCCAGGACAAACATCTCTTCTAGAATCCTTAACAACCCCAGCTTTGCCACAGAAAGTGGTATTCATTTATTTTTTTAATCATAGGTAATAGCCATAGGTCCTGAGGGTTAGGATTTGGGAAATCTTTTAGGGATTCACATTCATCCCACTGAAAGAATTTTGATTGACATTGTACAACTGAAGACATCATAATGCTGCTCCGTTTGCTGAGCGCGCAAATCCATATCCCCTGAATCTTTCCAATAACCCTGAGAGTAGAAATCTGAAGAACCGGGTAGCCTTCCCATCCCTTCATTTATTGTGCTATCATCCCCTGAGCATCTAATTGAAGAAAAATGTGGCCAGTTGTGGTGGTGCACACTGGTAGGATTTGTTGAAGGAGGCAGAGGCAGGAGGATCACGAGTTTGAGGCCAGCCTGGGCTACACATTTTAGCCGGGTGGTGATGGCACACGCCTTTAATCCTAGCACTTGGGAGGCAGAGGCAGGCTTTCTGAGTTCGAGGCCAGCCTGGTCTACAGAGTGAGTTCCAGGACAGCCAGGGCTACATGGAGAAACCCTGTCTCGAAAAAAACAAAAAAAGAAAAAAAAATTCGAAAGCATAGTTCCTGTCCTTGACAGGCACTCTAGAGAAGTTATCCATAATCAGATAGTGCCTTTGAAAGAACTTCAAGACCACTGTACACCGAATGCCAATAACAGCCAACTGAGAAAGTAACTGTTTCATCAAGGGAAATCCATGCAGGTCTAACCTGGGAGTCCCAATTTGGCTTTGCCCTTATGAACTTCGGGTTCCCTTCAAATTCTCCCCCATCATAGCTTAATGCCTCCTCCTGGGCCTGGCTGCCATGGAGTTTCCTGCCCAGCTGAGCGAGTGAACAAACTGTGGGTCTCAATCTCATGCTTTCAACACCAATGTTGAATACTCTGCCGGGCCCTTCACCAGGGCAGCACAGAGCTAGAAAACAAGGGGAAATGGCTCCCAGCCACACAGTTTCACCCACTAGTTCATTTTAGCCTGCTTGTCACACTGGGCATGACCATGAGAGGGAATGTCATAGTTTCAGAATCTATTATGTGCTAGGAGTACAAGGTTCATTGGTAGTGTGTGTGTGTGTGTGTGTGTGTGTGTGTGTGTGTGTGTGTGTGTTTTTAAAGAGTATGGTTAAGTATAAAGACCTAAGGAAAAAATTGAAAATAAAATAACACTGGGTGATACCTAATCTTTAAGACCTCTCCAGTCAGGGACATTGAACATACCATTCTTCACTCAGTGAATATCTTCTGCCTCAAGTTGGTACTGACACCAACTTTCTAAATGTTCTCCGAAAAGAACCTTAAAGTATTAGAGCTGGATGCTACCTTAGCCATCATGTGGGTAAACGTCCTCAATTACTGCTTTGCCAAGGTACCCAGTGAAATCATACGTACAGCCGACTGCAAGCTTCAGGCTCCCAAGAAACGGTTGTAACTGATGGTCTCCTCTTGAGAGACAAAACAGTCAGAAAGCTCATGGTCATGGCCAGGGGCCATAGCGATCTGAAGAACATCTGTCATGTGCAGGGAGAGAACAAAAATCGAGCAACTTTTAAACCACTAGCAACCGCCACTGTACTTTACAATGAAAATGTGACTGACATCACTATAGTCACCCTGAGATCAAATGGGGTGCTGATCTAAGGTGTGCTCCCGTGGAGGATTTCAACTCCTCAACGGGAGCTTTTTAAAACTGCTTCAGACTTTGGAAGCATTTGCTTTGCATATACAAAAGTAGTCAGTTTACTTATTAAACTTACTAAGTTAGATCATTCCCGGAACATAGGTATAAATGTTCCTAAATGTATACGTCACCCAGTCCCATCACCTCCTCCCTGACACTGTATGTTTCATGACACAGCGAGAGAAGATAGTACTTTACGTGTGTGAGCTAAGCACCCTGCAGCATCCGTCATATATGCTTTCGAACCCAGCATCCCACTCAGTCGTCAGGACAGCCTATCGGATATTTATCTGTCTTTGGCAAACAAAGCAACTAAGGCTCAAGCCAGTGCCATAGAAACCAGAAGTCTAGCAAGTGGTTCACCTTGTACTCCTAAGAAAATGTATTTTTCTTCAGTGAGTGCTTCATAACTTAATGTCTTTCGACATTTTATTCCAAAGCAAATCGATGAAGTCTGGCGTGAGATGAGGTGGATCATGGATGCCCTACAGTATGCCCGATACAAACAACCAGTCTCTGGCTTGACCATCACCAAGCTGATAGACTCCTCCAACGAGCAGAATCTAAAGAAGATCAGTTCTACGTCATCACACATAGACTGTCTTCCATCAACATCCCCATCCCCAGAGATGCACAGAAGAAAGGCCGTGAGCGGTAAGCAGTAAGATCCAGAGTTCTTTGGTTGGGTGGCTAGAGTCTTGGGCCTGTCCTCACTGAAGATGTTCTTTGTGTTGATGCGTTGGCTCTAGTGGGTGGTAGGAAACACTGTTCAGGAGTCAGAATAAAAAAGCATAAAAGAAACAAACTCAGAGCCATGAAGACTAAGGCAATAAGGAGATTGCTTTGCTTTGTCGGGGAGGAAGGAGGTGGTGGGTGTAGACTTGACCAGCGCTAGTCCACATGACCAAGGTATAGAAGGACACGGAGCAAGAACGGAGATCCAAAACTTTCCTAACGGAGGAAATCTGCCGTTCCAGGTAAGGACATCAGCCCAAATGTGAGGATGTGAGGAAGAGAGAAACCTTTAATAAACTAATTGGAATCCTAAAACTGAAACCCAATAAGCTCAGGATAGTCATGAACATGACGATCCAAGGAAGAAGTCGAAAGAAATGCCTTACACCATACCTCAGAAATTTAAGGATGAGATTATGTGGCAAAAACATCATGGGAAAAACATAATTTTCTACAAAATATCTTTGAGCTTATAGGCAGAAGAAAAAGGATATAAATTTAGGAAATGCTATATAACACTCTTTCCTGGAGCAGGTTGAGTCTAGTGTCATTTTTCTAGTCAATAAAAATGATGGTCATTCAAAGCACTTTTATTAATTCTACATCTTAAATTCCAACATAATCTGCATAATACTATTTTTAGTGAACAGTTCCGATTTATAGACTTGTCCCATAGGGGGCAGCATGGTGCAGCACAAAGAGTCTGGGCTTAGAAATCAGAGGCCTGTATTCAAATTCCAATTTTGTTGTACTAGTTGCATGCTCTTGGACAGTTTGCTACATTTGAGTACTAGTTTCTGTACATGTAAAATCAGAATAATAATGCCTTCACCTTGAGGAGTTATTTGTGAGTAAAACTATCAAAGATGAAATGTAACAGGAAGTATATTATAAATATTGTATTTTTTATGTTATCATCTTCATGCAAAATCTTTAATAGGTATATGTGCCTTTCCTATAAGCTGCTGGTGTGTGCTGCTGTTTTAAAAAATCTCAGTCTCTAAAAAATAAAAACTTGGCAAGTATGGAAGAACATGGGAAGCAGCTAACTTTTATTACCAAAGACGTCAAACTTAGACGTAAACCAAAGACCTACCAACTAATTCAACAAAATAATTATTTCAATAGAGTTTCTAGGGTGTTTTGTACTGTTTTGCTTTGCTTTACTAACTTGCACTCGCCTTGGGGATACAAATCAAATATTATTTGTGCCAGAAACTGATCTAATAGGAGATTTAGATAGACTGACCAAAAGAAAAAGAAAAAAGAAAAAAAAAGAAACAACTCTGTAACTGCCTAGAGTTACAAAGGAGATTGGTGGCATTAACCCATATGCTCGTAAGATCGAAGCCGGAGCCAGTACTGAGCAAGCAGAAGATGTGCAGAAGAGAAAAGAGAGTGATGTGGGCAGAGGAAGTGGATTGTTCTGATCTGTACTTCAGTAACTGTGGTCAGTCCAGCTAATGGTCAGGATGCTGGCTGCTCATTCCTTATGTCCATATAAAAACACATGTTGGTTGCCTACCATGTGTCAGACACTGTTTTGAGTATTCAGGAGACAACAAAAAAGAGTAAAGTCTCCACTCTTATGGAACTTAGTCTAGAAGTGATGGAAAGGAAAATAGAAATAGAATAGCAGGCCATTAACATTCCAGTGTACAATACAGAACAACTGCGATAAAGGCAGATGGAAGACGGTGGATTCTAGGATGCTCGGTAGAGGCCCACCTGAGATGGTGACATCTTAATCCACCACAGGACAAGGCAAAAATCTGGAGTTGGAGTTTCCTAAGCAACAAAACAGTAAAAGGCTTCAAGGGGGATTGGAAAGAAGGTGGAGTGCCTGGGCCAGCTTGAGTGAAAGGATGGTAGTAAGAGATGGAGTGGCACGTGGGGAGCCATCCCAGGTAGGGCGCTGAAGCTCCCGCCACCAAGTTTGGATTTCTCAGCTTGTGACAGAAAGGCACTAGAAACCATAAACAAGAATCAATGGAATCTAAATTTCTCTTAAAAATTAAATCTCACCACTGTGTGGGGAAAACATACAGGGAAAATATGAAAAGCAGAGAGTTTAGGAAACTAATAAAAAAGAACGTAAATTTTCTGGATTGTATGCTTTAGGGTTTCTTGATGCTATTTACCAAAAAGAAAGAAAGAAAGAAAGAAAGAAAGAGAGAGAGAGAGAGAGAGAGAGAGAAAGAAAGAAAGAAAGAAAGGGAGAAGGAAAGAAAGAAAGAAAGAGGAAAAATAGAAAAAACGAGAGAGAGAGAGAGACGAAAGGAAAAAAGCTTCAATAGCTGGGTATATTAAATATGAATGACTTTGAATATTTCCACAAAACAAAATTTTCAGAAAAAAAGTACAATGTAGAGATGTCTACCATGCTGGAAAGATAATTGGGCTAATAATAATACAGATTTAAGATGCTGTTGGTCCATGCAGTGTGTCTGAAACTATAAGAATGCATGAGATCCCCTAGAAAGTATATCCCAATGGAGAGAAACCCAATGGAAGGCGCCCAGAGCATGAATCAACAAGATGTCTTAGATTAAGAAGGAACAACCAGAGACAAGAGAGTTAAAAGAAAGAAAAACATAACAAAAAACATAACAAAGCAGAAAACAGTGCCACAAAAAAAAAAAAAGCAGGTCAAAGGATGGAGAAAAGTTAAATAAAACAACTGTACACTTTCTGTTCTTTTGCTTTTCTCAACAAGGAAGTAATCAATGGCCTTGAGAAGAGTTTGTGAAGGAAAAGAGGGAGACATGTCACTAGACTAGGGATAAACAGGAGGGGACAAAGGAGGACTGGAAAGACACACTCTAAAGTCTTGGCTGTGAAAGAGAAGTTGAAAGAAAGGCAGCAAGTACCAGAGACACGTAAAGCTCGAAACTATGTCTAAGGCAGCTCTACGGTTTATATAATCCCACAAACAGATTTCCAACTCTATTTCCACCTTCGTAGCTCTTCTGCTCTCTCTGTTCACAGAATTTTTCCAGTGTTTAATCTTCTAGCCACGGGGGGTCCCAAGTGGGCTCCTCCTAGACTGTATGAGGGTGGCCTCCTCTATGCCCTAGAAATGCCAGACTTTCACGTTGGCCTAAGGATGGATTACACACACTCCCTGCTGGGAGGATCTGCCCAATTGCGTTTGGATTTTATTATTAACTGAAAATGTGAGTGATCATCGTTCTGTTTCTTAAAACATAATTCTCTCTTGGGTCCATTTATTTCTCTGAAGCCAAAATTCCTTGGGCCTGTGAAACACAGAGACATGGAAAGCAGCAAACAGCAAATAGAACCTATTGACAAGAACACACTGTGGAGCAGAAGGGAGAAACACTGTCTTATCTCCTCACACACACACACAAAAAAGCGAAAACACAGATTCCATTCAGGGCAATGGACTCTGTCTCGTAGTATCCTGTCCTCTTCGTAAGTGTGACCACTTTGAGTTGTTTGGAAATCACTTGTGAATAGGGAAAACCCAGTTGAGACAAACATCTCCCTCAACTGCGTTACTCACGGCACAAAGTTCTCAGCACAATTCCATTCTATATGGGTGAACTCCCTCAACTTCTAAGGCGCCTGCTGGAAATGGAAAGCCTATCACAGACATCGACCCTGGTGCCAACCCCAGATTCTGCCGCAGTTGTTGAGTATGTCGGATTTGTTTGTGCGACTCTGTGTGGCATGAGAACAGGGAATAGAGCGCTAACCTCCCAATTCTGTGTGGCTTTCAAAACAGAAAGAACTCCTCTGAGTTGATTGAAATGAAGCATCTCCCAAGGGCCCAAGGCGGAATGTTGGCTCCAAGAAAAGGCGGTCCGCCGCGAGGGGAGGGCGGTCCTGCTCCATCCCATGGGCATTCTCTCCCACCCCCTTTCTGTGGGGACAGTGTCACAGGAAGCAATATTTTTCCCCAGCACTGATTGTTTCTCCTCGTGACACATGGGTGAGGCAATGGAGGGAAGGTCGCTGTTGTTTTCTTCAAATGTCTTTGAAGATCATCCCATTCTTCCAAATGTGAAACTTCCTGATAACCCTTCCCCAGAAGAGGTCAGGAACAATATGGCATAAGCCAGATGGTCTCTTGAGGCACTCTTTCTCTTGGGAAATTAAAAAAAAAAAAAAAGAACAAAACTACCTAAGGCTTGATGAGCCAACACATTTTTTTTTTACTTATAAATTATTTCAGTTCTATTAAACACATGGAAATAGATCCAGTAAGGCACACATATGCATGTGCATATATATGGATAATGCTATAGTCCACGTGGATATAGAATCTAGGGAAATTTGACTTGCTGTTCCTTTCTTTCTGCCTGACCACTAACAACACCACCTTTAAGAAAAAACAGCAAAAACTTTAAACTAACAATTCTTTCCAGAAGTGTCATCTCCCCATACACTCTCAAGACCCACAATAACTCCACTGTGCTGTTGTTGGCCTTACCCCCAGAGACCAGGAGTTGCAACATCCATTACAACAGTGGGAAAACCAAGCACCCTACCCCAGCACGAATAATATGGTTAGACCCTCATTCAGCTCCTCCCAGGTCAGAGAGGAAGCTCAGATTCTCCCAATGCTGGCCTGTCCAATGCCTTCCATGGGAAAGTAGGGAGTGCCACCAGGTTGGTAACATAAGCTGGGAAAGGTGCCTACCATAATTAATACCAGGAGCACATGGCCTGGATCTGGGGAGAGAAGCTATACTCTGCATTCTCTTCCTGGAGGAGAGGAAGTAGCAGTGGCCTAAATCCTTAGAAATTCTCCTGGAGGCCCTGGATGCACCCTGGAGACTCTCTGAGCCTGTTCTTGGAGGGTTATACCACTCTAAGTAAGAGGTTCCATTATGTCTTCTAATAAATACCCCAAAAGTCATGTGAGTCAAATATTAAAATCCAATCCTACCAGAATAGTGTTTCCTAAGGGCAGGGTCATGAGCCAACAAGAGACTTAAGACTCCATTCTCTGGCTCTTTTACACCTCCTTCCTGGGTTACTACAGTTATAACTAAGTCTTCTCTTGATTTACTTCTTACCCATCATGCTATAGGAGTCATATAGTGAATGATATCATTTACTAACTCACTATTGAGTCTAATTATTAAATACAATGTTGAACACCATGAAGGAAAGCATTGCTCTTCCCAGTCGTCCAAAGAACCCTCTCAACAAAGTCCTGAAGTACATCTGAATATTCATTTACAGTCTTAAGTAATAATCCGCATCCCTCAATGATACTAATATCTTCAGTCTATAGGGTACTTAAAGTGTCTTTTAAAAAGTCTATTTAATCTGCATAACACCCATGGAAGATAAGCAGCCTAACAAACTCTATGCTACAGACAGGGTTCAGACAAGCTAAGTAATTCCTTTAAAACTAGATACGCAATAAGAAACAAGACAAGCCTTTAGCCAAGGTTTGTCTTATTTTTACCCAACTGTTCTTGACACAAATGTGGGTGCACTCTTGGTTCTGATGGCACCAATGACAGAGAAATGGTATGAGCGGTTGTCGTCGTGAATTTCCATGGCCAACCAGGTAAATTAGATCTTTCCAGGTTGTTTCTGGAGTGCCGCTTTTCAGAGATGATCAGCCTCTCACTCTTCTTTACGTGTCTAGGTTTCCACACACATTCCAGTTTCACTACAGCTCACTGTACTTTCCACACAAGAGGCCAAAGCAAGGGCGATAAGACACAGTCTGATGATGGGAAGAGAGCTCCGTGCTCTGCTCAATGCCCAAGTTCCGGTTAGAGGACATGGGGCATGCAGAAGGCTCGATGTACCCTTTCGATAACCTTGTTCCTCTCATTCCTTCACTACTAAACAGAGATAAGGAAGACAGTGTGCATGCTCTCTATACACAGTCCAAAGGAGAGAAATGTGAGAGAGCGGATAGTTTATAATGAAACTTGGCGAGTGCAGTAACACAGATATAAATAAAATCCTCAGAAAGCTGAGAGAGCTGAGCAACTAGTGCCACCTGGGCAAGCTGCTGTGGGCCCTCCCTAGAGACAAGATCTTCAAATATGGCCCACCACTGACAATTTACGTTGGCTTCTCTGAAGTTACGCTCTCTACCCCTCCTCCTTCTCTAGACACTAGCTTCTATCTGCAAACTTGGAGGCCGGAGAGGTGGCTCTGTAGCACTTGGTGCTCCTGCAGAGAACCAGAGTTCAGTTCCCAGCACCCACAGAAGCTGGCTCACAACCTAACCCTTCAGCCTCACGGGACCCAATGCCCTTCTCTATCCTCGACTGGCACCTGCATGTACATACGCACATACATACACATGCATATAAAGTAAAAATAAATAAGTCCTCAATTGCTTTAGTCAAGTACCCGAATCATTAACTAGAAGGAGAAAGGCACTGTCAGGCTCCTTGAGAACCACGCCTTGTTGCAAGCATTTTGCTGTATGTTTCTAGTACATTGAATCATGAAACTTCCACACCCCAAAAATATGTCCAAGTGTTAACCTTTGCAACCTGGAATTGTGGCCATATTCATTTTTTAAAAAAAAAGATCTTGCAGATACAACTAAGGATCTTAAGAGGAGATCATTCTGAGTTATCTGGGCCCTTAACCCAGTATCAAGAGACTTCATAAGAAACAGAAGGCACAGGCACTGAAGGAAAGCTATGAGACAATAAAAAATGTAAAGAATGCTACCAGAAGCCAGAAGAAGCAAGGAACTGTTCTTTTCACCATTCTGCCAGAGAGACTGGGGTCCTGCTAACACGCTGAGTTTGAACTTGGGCTTCCAGAGCTATGGGAGATACACCTTTATTCTCTAAAGCCATCAGTGCCTGGTGCGCTTTAGCACTGACAGGGAAACCAATACAAGGCTGAGCGGCAACAGGGCCTAGGCTCCCTTGCCAGGGACTTAACTAATATAATTCTGGGTCAGTCACTTAGATGAACCAGATCTCTGCCATCAGAATGCATCCAGAGGAGACCTATGGGAATTCTTAGGTGGCCATCAGTCTCTGGAGAAGTATGCGTCTGTACTTGGGTGCCGATTCTGCCATTGATCAGCTATGTAAAGATGCAAAATTTAATAAGCTTACGCTTCAGTATTTTCATTGGCAAAATGAGGGAAAAAAACAAGCATTAAATAATGCCTTTCAGTGTCTTGGTGTTATAGATGACTCACAGTAAGTGAATACCAGATAGTGTTATCAGTATTGGGGTATAAACAAGCACATCACGACAGCTTCACTAACCATAAGGGTGGGGAAGGCAATTCAACTAAAACCAATTACTAATTCTTTGCATGGATCTGATTTCAAACCCAGTTTCAGATCTTCAATTAACCTCTCTTCCGACTCCTAAGGCACCTATCCTAGCCATCACCAGAAAGGAGTAACAATCATTGCTTCCTGTTTCTTTCAGTGCCTGATCTTCCCCCATTAAAGATCAGAGAGAGAACTGTTTAAACTGTTTTAAAAAGAAAAAAAAAAAAACTTGGCTGAGGATACAGCTTGCCTAATATGTACAAGATCCCATGTTCAAGTAAAAAAAATTAAAAAGACAAAGATGAAAATCACTCAGTTTGAGCCTTTATTCTTTCCTCTCCTTTTAAAACATCCACATGCACACCCACTCCCCTTCCCCCACACACAATCTCTTTATATTCATTGTCTTCTTTCTTAATCACTTGTCTCTGAGAACAATGTCTTCTTCCATCTTTGAAAGCACCAATACCAACATGATTCTCCCAACCCTGACCCACCCCCTTTTATAGTCAATGGCTTCACCAACCATGCATCTTCAACGGTCCCCTCTCCAGTGGGGCTTTCTTCCACACACCCACCTGTACCTCCCCTCAACCTTCCTACCATAGCATGTTCCCAGTTAGTCTCCTGGATACTCTTGCCTTCTCCTCAAACTCAGCTTGTCCCTGATCAAATTCACCATCCTCTCTGCTGCCCAACCTAAGCTACGACTGCAATAGAACTAACCGGCTTCCCTGGTTTACTATGTCTACCTTTGCAGACATCATGAATGCAAGCATCATGAATGTTCTCCTAATTGTCTGGGACACTCTTCCCTAGAACTCCCCTGATCACCAAGATCTCATGCAGGTTCACAAATAGATGCAGAGAGATGCAAGCCCTGACCATCTAATCAAAAGACTCTCCCTCCCAAGTCACTTGCTAGCTAAAAGCCAACATCATTTTGTTCACAGGACTTTGTATTCTCTAAAGTTCATATGTTCTGACTTATTTGCTGTCTGATTCACATCCTATTAGATGCTCAAAAGTAGAGTCCTTAGCCATCTGGCGTAAACTCATGTTCAACAAACATCTTAGAATGAATGACTTTTCTGCAAGCCCTCTTCCTCCATACAAACTCTGCTACTGCTCAGCACCACAGCTTGAGGAAGAAAAACACTGGGGAAACACACAGCCTAGGCCTCCCTTTCTAGCTGCCCTCTATGCTCGCTCTTCCTCACTGTTCTCTCATGCTTTACCTGATACATAACCATCCTACATTCCTCTTCTCTTCTTGTCCACTCTTCAAAACCCTTCGATAATTACCCATTGGCTATACAGCTTGGAGCTAGCTTCCTATCTAAGCATCCCAACCTCTCTGGTTCCACCTGCTTTTCAACCTAGAGTCTCTTAATATTATGTTTTGAAACGCTTATACACACAGGATCCCAGAAAGCTCTTGTGTCTCCTTTCTCAAACTCCTATATTAACATTTAACACATCACTTAGACATTACTAGAAAAACAAAATGGATATAACCCACACAGTAGGTCTAGATTCCAGCTGCTACACAAATGCTCACTGCAATGTGTGTGTATCTACACATAAGATAGCCTCACACGTGTGGCTTGACACAATTCTGTCATATAGTTGGCAGTGGGTAACTCCCACCATGATCATAATACTTTAATGTAACCTTATGACAAAACTCTGTTAGCCTTTCATGGCCTCGCTGCTCTCCCAGCCCTACCCCACAACCCCGCAGCAACCCACAATCTGTTCTTCAACTCTATGTTCTAGCAAAAATATTACACATATGGAATTCTTTTTTTTAACTGATTAAAAATTATTCCATATTATGGGTGTGCCACAATTTAACCATTCATTCATTGAAGGACATAATGGAAGTTTATAGTATTTACAACCAAAAAGGCTACTATGAACATTTGTAAGTGTGCAGCCTCAGTATTGACCCTTCCATTGTGACCTTGGATCTCCCGATTCGATTCCTGCTCCCCATATTCTAATTAAATGGATTTGCTTGTACTGTTTTCATTTTTCCCATTTATAATCCTGTCATCATTACAAGAATATCAATTACAAAAGCCTGCCTCAAATCACTTTTAGATGGTAGATTAAAAAAAATAAATGAATGTAGAAAAAGAATAGACATGGAGGGAACAAAATAAATAAAAGATGGCTTATTAAGTTTATCCCAATAAAAATGTTATCTCTTTTCTCCTATAAACCTGCATCTTATTTGCTATATTCCCCTTATAAAGCCTATGTTCTGCCACAGTCCTATGAATGCATATAACTTGCCTCATCCTTCCACCAAACAGTAAACTCCCTGGAAACAGGTGTTCTGACTTCTTAGAAATTTTAGTTCACTTGAGTACCAAGTACAAATGTTCCACAACCTTTGGTGGAGTTAAGTTCTAAGAAGCCCATCATAAAAAAATAAAATAAAATAACTCA